>WNWK01006815.1:0-101075 GCA_009830355.1 Cherax destructor
GACTTCGAAAAGGCAATAAATGACATGCCCATGCACTCCGCTCCAGGCCCAGACTCATGGAACTCTGTGTTCATCAAGAACTGCAAGAAGCCCCTATCACATGCTTTTAACATCCTATGGAAAGGGAGCATGGACATTGGGATCGTCCCGCAGCTACTAAAAATAACAGACATAGCCCCGCTCCACAAAGGGGGCAGTAAAGCAATAGCAAAGAACTACAGACCAATTGCGCTAACGTCCCATATCATAAAAATCTTTGAAAGGGTTCTAAGAAGCAAGATCGCAACCCATCTTGATACCCATCAATTGCACAACCCAGGACAGCATGGGTTTAGAGCAGGCCGCTCCTGTCTGTCCCAACTACTGGACCACTACGACAAAGTCCTGGATGCTCTAGAAGATAAACAGAATGCAGATGTTATATACACAGATTTTGCAAAAGCCTTTGACAAGTGTGACCATGGAGTAATAGCACACAAAATGCGTGATAAAGGAATAACAGGAAAAGTTGGTAGATGGATCTATAAATTCCTAACATGTAGAACACAAAGAGTAGTAGTCAACAGAGTAAAGTCTGAGGCAGCTACTGTGAAAAGCTCTGTTCCACAAGGCACAGTACTTGCTCCCATCCTATTCCTCATCCTCATATCAGACATTGACAGGGATATAAGCCACAGTGCTGTGTCTTCCTTTGTAGATGACACCCGAATCTGTATGACAGTGTCCACCGTTGAAGACACTGCAAGACTCCAAGCAGACATAAACCAAATCTTTAAATGGGCTGCAGAAAACAATATGAAGTTCAATGATGAGAAATTTCAATTACTGAGATACGGAAAACGTGAAGAAATTAAAATCTCATCGGAGTACAAAACTAATTCCAACCACACAATAGAGCGAAAAACTAATGTCAAAGACCTGGGAGTGATCATGTCAGAGGATCTCACCCTCAAGGACCATAACAAAGTAGCAATTGCATCTGCTCGAAAAATGACAGGATGGATAATGAGAACCTTCAAAACCAGGGATGCCAAGCCCATGTTGACACTTTACAGATCGCTTGTTCTATCTAGTCTGGAATATTGCTGCACACTAACTGCACTTTTCAAGGCGGGTGAAATTGCTGACCTTGAAAATATGCAGAGAACCTTCACCGCACGCATAAGTGCGATAAACCACCTCAACTACTGGGAACGCTTGAAGTTCCTAAACCTGTACTCTCTAGAACGCAGGCGGGAGAGATACATTATTATATACACATGGAAAATTCTCAGGGCTTAGTACCAAACTTGCACACAAAAATCACTCCTACGAAAGCAAAAGACTCGGCAGGCGATGTAACATCCCCCAATGAAGAGCAGGGTGCCACTAGCACGTTGAGGGACAACACAATAAGTGTCAGGGCCCTAGATTGTTCAACTGCCTCCCAGCATACATCAGGGGGATTACCAACAAACCCCTGACTGTCTTCAAGCAGGCACTGGACAGGCACCTCAAGTCGGTACCTGATCAGCCGGGCTGTGGTTCGTACGTTGGACTGCGTGTGGCCAGCAGTAACAGCCTGGTTGATCAGGCTCTGGTCCAACAGGAGGCCTGGTCACAGACCGGGCCACGGGGGCGTTGACCCCTGGAATTCTCTCCAGGTAGACTCCAGGTAGAGTAAAGTCAAAGGAGGCTACAGTGAAAAGCTCTGTTCTGCAAGGTACAACACACTCCCATCCTTTTCCTCATCCTCACATCTGATATAGACAGAGATGTAAGCCACAGCACTGTGTTCTCCTTTGCTGATGATACCAGAATTTGCATGACAGTGTCATCCATTGAGGACACTGCAAATCCCCAAATGGACATTAACCAATTCTTTAAATGGGTTTCAGAAAACAACATGAAGTTCAATGAAGACAAATTTCAATTACTCCACCATGGAAAACTCGAGGAAATAAAAACTGTATCAGTGTATAAAACAAATTCATATGACATAATAGAGCTAAAAACTAACATGAAGATCATGGGAGTGATAATGCTAGAGAGTCTCAGCTTTAAAATATCACAATAGTGTATGTACTACATCTGCTAGGAAAATGATGGGAGGGATAATGAGACCCTTCCAAACTAGGGATGCCAAGCCACTGATGATTCTCTCCAATTGCTTGTTCTCTCTAGGCTAGAATATTGCTGTACACTATCAGCCCCTTTCAAAGCAGGCAGACTTGTAGAATATACAGAGAACTTTCACTGCATTTATAAGTACAATAAAGCACCTAAATTACTGGGAATGGTTGAAGTCCCTTGACCTGTACTCCTTGGAATGCAGGCGAGAACAATACATGATAATATACACTTGGAAAATCTTAAGAGGGACTAGTCCCAAATCTGCACACACAAATTACTGCCTATGAAAACAAAAAACTTGGCAGGCTGTGCAACATCCTCTCAATAAAAAGCAGGGGCTCCATGTGTATGCTAAGAGACAACACATTGTCAGGTGCCCAAGACTGTTCAACTGCCTCCCATCATATGTAAGGGGGATTACCAAAAACTCCTTGCTGTCTTCAAGAGAGAGCTGGACGGACACCTAAAGACAGTACCTGACCAGCCGGGCTGTGGTTCGTACAGTGGTACCTCGGTTTTCGTACAGCTCCCAACTCGAACAATTATGTAAGTGTATTATTGTAAGTATATTTTTGGGGGTCTGAAACGGACTAATCTAATTTACATTTGTCCTTGTGGGAACAAATTCGTTCGGTAACGGCACTCGAACAGCATTCTGGAATGAATTATCGACGAAAACCGAGGTACCACTGTACGTCGGTTTGCGTTCGGCCAGCAGTAACAGCTTGATTGATCAGGCCCTGATCCACTATGAGGCCTGGTCATAGACCAGGCCACAGGGGCATTGACCTCCAGAACACTCTCCAGGTATACTCCAGGTAGTCTTAAGTAATCTGTAAGGTTTATTGTAATATTTTTGCTACCTCTCTTTTTGTAATAATACATACATACTTACATAATTAAAATTTACCACTCAATAACTTTTGTCTAATCTTAAGTAGTGTGTAAGGATTAGGATTAATCTGTATGCAATGCACATGCATGTGTTTAGTAATATTTTATTACATGTAAACTACACATTGTATACTATGCAAAGAAATAAAGTTGTTTGTTTTTTTGTGTTTTACCTAGGGTGTTCTGTTGCTTGATTGCAAATGCACTCGGCTCACACATCCTTCCTTTTCTTTAATTGAATTTGATTTCTCGTTCTTTCCCCATTCCCCATATGACCCCTATAGATTTATTGCTCCCCACAAATAAAATAATCAGTGCTGCCTAGATTATTTAAACAGTTGATATGGAAGGTGTGGGAAAACAAAAGGCTTACACAAGCCCTACATCCATGCCTTATAACCAATTATTGATTCAAGTAAAATCCTTCATGCCTTTTTTATTTGAAAATTTCAGGATATACGACGATATTTTCAAAAAACTGGCAGCAAAAAGACTGGAGATCCTGTAAGTACATCCAAAGAAACTAAGAAAAGGAATGTGATTGTTGACTCTGATGAGGATGACCCACTTCCTCCAGTCAGCAAGAGAAAGCAAATTGTGGACTCAGATTCTGGTAAGTTATTTATCATATATACATACAGTATATTCTAAATACTTAAAACTATTTTTTTTAATAAACAAGGTTTTTTTTATTGGCCAACAGCTTCTTATTGCATACTTTTTAAGAACCTCTGAATCTAGCTAGAATATAATAGTTTTATGAGTACTTCCTCACAGCATGCTTTCTCACTGTCCTAGTTTTCATCCTCACCAGCTAGACTTTCTGTAGCAAAACAATAAGTAACAGATCTCCTCCAAGATAATGGTGACTGAAATGTTGGAAGGAGGGATAGGGGTAACCTCAAGAAAGGCTTAGGGAGTGGGGTAAAGGTTTTGAGAGCTGTGGGCTTGAATGTCCAACAGGCTTGTGTGAGAGAGTTAAGATAAGATTTTGTTCAGCTTTTTAACCCTGAGGGTTAGCCACCCAGGATAACCCAAGAAAGTCAGTGTGTCATGAGTACTGTTTATTTGATTTCCATTGGGGTTCTTCAATTTTGTCCCCCAGGATGTGACCCACACCAGTTGGCTAACACCCAGGTACCTACTTACTTGCTAGGTGAATGGGGACAGCAGGTGTAAGGAAACACACCCAGTGTTTCCACCTGGCACACTTCTGTCAGGACAGCAAATGAATGAATGCAATGAATGTGTGTCTTCTTTTTTGAGTCGCTTTACTTTGATGAGAAATGGTTGAAGTGTTAGAAGTAATTTATATAAATTATGTAAATACATTATTGGGGCAGGTATGGGGAAATGGTGTTTGCTTATTGTAAAATCGATTAAGAAATCAGTTTCTCTGGAAATCATCATAGTTGCTAGTTAGGGGATGACTGTATTAAGTTAGGCTAATCATAATACTATACTGTACATTCTACCTTCTTATGGGCATTATGTACTGGGTAGGTGTTTTCTTCAAACTACAGTGGACCCCCAAGTTACGAGCACCTTGGAAATTGTACAATTAAGTAAGTGTAATATTGTAAGTGCTTTTGTAAGTGTATTTTTGGGGGTCTGAAATGGACTAACCTACTTGACATTATTCCTTAAGGGAGAAAATTCGTTCGGTAATGGCACTTGAGCAGCCTTCTGGAATGAATTATGCTCGTAACTCGGGGGTCCACTGTACTACTACTATACTTTTTCTTTTTTGCTTCTTAGTTTCTAGACATTAACTTTAGCATAGCTTTTCTGACCAGCCTCAAACTTTCAAAGATTGTATATTTTAGTAAAGTGAGGGTTCAAGTTATTATTGATATGTTAAGCTCTAGTTTTACCATTTTTAGAACCAGTTTTTGGATGTTAATTAATTGGCAGTTCTAAACCAAAGTTAGCACAGCTATTCCATGACCCCACATGATGCTCTGGATGGTCTCATATTAAAAGCAGGAGGCAATTTTTTTTATTTGTATAATCTACATGTAATTCTAATTTGGCCGTGTGACACTTCAGAAGCATAAAAAATTATATGAGAAACTGAATGCTCTAGATGGGACACTGTTAGCATATAGCACTATCTCTACAGAGAGGTAAGCATACCTTTGTAATGTGCAGAAAACATTCAGAGTTTTATTCAGCACATTTGTATATGTCACCTGTGTTGATATAAAAGCTAGCTGTAATTAAGTGAACAAAAGTCCTTACTTTTTAAATTATAACTCTGGAATTTCCAATTGAATTTTTTTATCAACTTTATATTTATTTAATTATTGTGTTGTTTTTGGTACTGTGTAAAACTAACAGCTATGTAAATATAGATAGACTTTATCTTATATGCTGTAATTTTTGAAAAAGCAGTACAGTGGACCCCCGAGTTTCGGTCATAATTCATTCCAGAAGGCTGTTCAAGTGCAATTACCGAACGAATTTGTTCCCTTAAGGAAAAATGTAAATTAGATTAGTCCTTTCAGACCCTCAAAAATACACATACAAAAGCACTTACAATATTAAACTTACATACGTAATTGTTCGATTTCCGAGGTGACCGAAACTCGGGGGTCCACTGTATTTGTTACTTCTATTTATTCTATTTTTGAAAACCTTGCTAAGCTGCTGTTTGCTATATATAATACTCTTGTTGATAATCATAATACATTTTATATAGTTGGGAAAAAGTCATTGTAGTGAAGTAAATGCAATATACGTATACAGTAGACAGATGAATATTTTACTGTATTTTTTATAATTTTTTGATCACATTGAATTGATTTATCCACATATTTTCATGACCTATATAATCTATATAGATTTTTTTTCATTATTTTAAATTTTTTTCACAATGCAGATGATGATTTATTCAAAGCCACAGACAAGAAGAAGCTCAAGAAAGAAGAAAAGATCAAACACAAGTCTTTACTAAAACCAGAAACTCCTAAACTAAAGCCTGTAGCTGCTACAGAGTTTTTTGGCAAGACACCAATTACTAAGAAGGAGCAAGAAAATGTACCAGTCAAGAGAAAGAAGGTAAGAGGTTAATTGTAAATAATGATGAAATGAGGGGAAACAGTCATTTCTGGGAAACAGAGATTATTCCTTCATGTAAACAAGCACTGTGGCTGGCTCTTAAATTGTCTGTCATTATATTGGTTCCCATCTCTTGTAACCATAAAGAACACCTCCACACAAGACCAATGTTTACTGCAAGGCCTCACTTTGTTGTGGTAAAGAGGCTCATGATACAAGGAATTGAAATTGTTTATTCATGATCAGTCAAATCAAGTAGTAGCCGTTGATTCTGTATCTGAATTGTCTCCTTTGACCTATGGCATTCCTGAGGGCTTTTCTTGGACCAGTATTGTTTACTGTTTGTTTTAGTGCTTAGCCTTGCTCTTGGATGCCAATGGGATTGATTATTATTTCTATACTGACAGTATGCAAGTCAACATCAGGGTTCTAAATGTGGAAGATGACAAATACAAAATTGAAACTAATTGATGGTGAGGCAAATTTTAACCCTTTACCGGGCACTCCCTGGAAAATGATAATTTCGAAATGTATTTCATATGAGTGGATAGAGTAACTCAATGTAAGGATAATGAGCCCATATAATTGAAATTCTAAAAAAAACTTTTCACGCAATTGCCAATATTTAAGGACCGTCTACAGACGGTCCTGACCGTTAAAGGGTGTCAAATTCTGAATGTTGCAAATTTGCAATTGTTAATAAAACACCAAATAAGTATTTTTCTATTTTATTATACTAATAGACAATATCAAAAACACAAATGGAACTTGTTTCCAAACATTTTGTAGGTATAAAAAATATAAAAGTGAACCAAAGAGCAACATGGACACATTGCAAAGGGATAAAACTTTCAAGTCCCATATTCCTGAATTTCCTGAGAAAAAACAATCATTCTTGATCACTAATTGCTACAATGAAAGGCTATGAAGCAATTTCTTTCCTTCTTGATGCATAGATTTACCTTGCATACGGCACACAAAAATGAGGATGTGACATGATTTTTCGTTTTGCTGCAATAATTGCATGTAAATATTCTGCCTTGCACTATCATTTTGGTCAAACCTCACACTGTCATCAGGCCTTTCTGCACGTTGGTACTGCACTGGAGATGGCAACAGGTCATCTGGTTCTGGATCTGAGTCACTTTCCACCAAAAAGCAGAGATATTTGAACTTCTGTTGGAAGGGTTCACAATAGAACAATTTCTCATTGATCTGGAATGACAATAAGAATGTTCTGTACACACCCAGACCACTACAGAATTCATATATGCACTAGAAATTTTTATATAAATATTTATTTACTGAAATTTAAAATGTGGCCCTGACGGGCGGGACCGTCTGTACACGGTCCTCTTTTGTTGCACTTTTTTCAATTGCATGGTACACTCATATTATGCATATCTAACTCCTGATATATATCTCAAAATATGCCTAAACTATTCATTTACACACTGGACACAACAATTAGTACTTACCGACATTGTAGAGAGTATAATCACAGTGTATATGAGTGGAACAAGAGCAAAAATTCGGGTTAAGGGTCAGAGTAAGCTTCAGAGGAGTACAGATTGGAGATTTTGGTGACTCTTAATGTAATTACCTGGAGAGAATTCCAGGGGTCAATGCCCCCGCGGCCTGGTCTGTGACCAGGTCTCATGTTGAACCAGAGCCTGATCAACCAGGCTGTTACTGCTGGCCGCACGCAGTCCAACGTACGAACCAGCCTGGGGGATCAGTGAAGGATCTGGGTGTCTACCTGATTCTTCATTGTCATTTGTTGGAGTCAACCAAATTGTTAAATCTTTCAATCTTCATATTTGTAATCTCTGCAGTCAGACAATATCTTGAGAAGCAGAATACTATCTTGGTCCTTAACCACACATTTGTTTCCTCTCAAATTGTTTTTGAAATTTTTAGTGAATTTACTTAACTACTTGCAAAAAAAAGACTTCAGTCTGTATTGAATCATGCAGCTAGACTGGTATTTCCACTCCCAGCTGGGGTCCCCTAATCCCTAGTTGTATGAGCTGCATTGGCTCCCTGTCAAAGCAAGAATTGAATTTAAAGGCTGTTTATTAAAATTTAGAGCTAATATCTTGCTGATATGCTTATGCCTTTTACATGGGAATGTTTCTGCAAATTGCCATTAAACCTTTTAGACTGATAAAGCCTTGTGCTGTTGGAGAACAACTATTCACAGAAAGAGCCTTTTTGTTTTGTATCTCCTAGATTGTTCAACAGGTTGCCAGTGTCTGTTTTGTCAGGAGTCTGTTCATGCTTTAAAACTCATTAAAAAATATACACTGCTGAGAAAATTTAAATTCTGTGTCTGGTTAGCCTTGAGGCTGCAACAGTCATTATGATTAGTTAGCCATTGAGCTGGATTTTTTTTTTATATTATTATATGTACTATAGTGTATTCAGATTTCTGAATCATACATTTTCTTGCTTTGGTATCCTCACCTGGCACTACTCTGCTTCCACCCATTTCAGTTGGGGTGCCTTGATGAAGCTCTCTTGATCTGGGGAACGAGCTACCCTCCCTTTCCTTAGATCAAACTTGATTGCAATCCATTTCCTTGGGTGCTGTATGATGTTAATGGGCTTAGCCCATTTTATGAATATAAAATAATTTTGCTCCATGGGGAAGTGGAACAGAATTCTTCCTCCGTAAGCCATGCGTGTCGTAAGAGGCGACTAAAATGCCGGGTGCAAGGGGCTAGTAACCCCTTCTCCTGTATATATTACTAAATGTAAAAGGAGAAACTTTCGTTTTTTCTTTTGGGCCACCCTGCTTCGGTGGGAAACGGCCGACGTGTTGAAAGAAAGAAAGAAAATAATTTTGTTGTAATCAATTGGGTAAATAATGTTGTTATTCTTCAAGTTGTCTAATTTTTTGTTTTGTTTACTTTCTTTGTGATTGTTATGATATTTAATATTACTATTTGTGTATTTTTTTAAATGATTAAAAAATAGTGTTCTTTCTGTTTCAGAATGATGACATCAAGGAATGTCACAGTGATGGTGAATTTGAGAAAACACTCCACCAGCTCGATCATCCACATCTGCCCAAGAAACAGAAGCATGAAAACAAAATGTTTTCACTTAAGGAAGAAAAGCCTAAATCAGAAGAAGACAATCAGAGGCCTCGACAGCAAGGACTGTCCAGCAAATTGTCTGAAAAATTTAAGCATTTTGAGTGTAAACAAGAAACAACTTTTAAAGAGAAAACCCCTAAGAAGAATCATAATAAAAAAGAATATAAAGAAAGATTGCAGAGTTTTGAAAGTACCTCTACTGAGAAAGACATGAAATTAAAAACAAAACACAGCGAGAGTTCAATGAAGGATGAAGAATCAGTAACTAAAAGGGAAAAAACAAGCAAGCATGATACACCCAAAAGAGAAAAGATTGGTGAAGAAAAGACAGTTAAAAAGGGAGAAAATATAATTAAAGAAAATTTATCACCCATTAGAGAAAGAAAAATATCCCCCAAGAAAGACAGGAATGATTCATGTGTTGAGAAAAAAGAGGAAGGAATGAAAGTAACGCCAACAAAGTCAGAGAATACCAAAGTGGCTGAAGAAACTGGCACCACTCCACAAGATGACAAGAAGAAGCAAGCCAGGGTGGCTTACCTGAAGTTTCTCCAGAGATCTGGACCAGCCAACCCAGGAAGTAAACCTATCCCAGAGGTGTGTTTTTTTTTTTTTTAAACCTCGCATTTACTTTTTTTTTTTTAATGCACCGGCCATCTCCCACCGAGGCAGGATGACCTAAAAGGAAAAACTTGTGTTTTTCTTCTTACATTTAGTAATTTATACAGGAGAAGGGGTTACTAGCCTCTTGCTCCCTGCATTTTTGTTGCCTCTTAAGACACACACAGTTTATGGAGGAAGGATTCTTTTCCACTTCCCCACTTATTCCCTAGCTGTCTTTCTAGAAAAGCATGAACATTATCATTCAGATAATCCACCAAGCCTCAATATTCCCACCAATTTTTCAGAGTGCAGGCACTGTAATGAACATATTCAGAACAACTTCTTTCAACAAATCGGCCGTTTCCCACCAAGGAGGGGTGGCCCAAAGAGAAAAACAAAAGTTTCTCTTTCAACTTGACTAATGTATACAGGAAAAGGGGTTACTAGCCCCTTGCTCCCGGCATTTTAGTCGACTCTTACGACACGCATGGCTTACGGAGGAAGAATTCTGTTCCACTTCCCCATGGAGATATGAGGAAATAAGAACAAGAACTAGTAAGAAAATAGAAGAAAACCCAGAGGGTTGTGTATATATATGCTTGTACATGAATGTGTAATGTGACCTAAGTGTAAGTAGAAGTAACAAGACATACCTGAAATCTTGCATGTTTATGAGACAGAAAAAAGACACCAGCAATCCTACCATCATGTAAAACAATTACAGGCTTTCGTTTTACACTCTCTTGGCAGGACGGTAGTACCTCCCTGGGCGGTTGCCGTCTACCAACCTACTAGTACCTAGAACATTCAGAACTAACCCTTGATAAATGGTTACCCTGAATCCTTTCATAAATGTTAACGATATCCAATAGCATGTCAAATCTCAAAATCCACTTATCTCTAGTTACTCTGATCTAACATACTCACACTCATGCCTGTTGAATGCTGAAGCATTATGTTCAAACTAATTTTCAGGATTTGACATTGCTTAAATGTACTATTGAACTTTGGATTTTCTTTGCCCATACGTAGAAGGTAATGTATCCTCTTAATACCAACAGACCCATCAGCTGATGCATCCATTCCCAGTTTTTTTTCTTTTTCAACAAGTCGGCCGTCTCCCACCGAGGCAGGGTGACCCAAAAAGAAAGAAAATCCCCAAAAAGAAAATACTTTCATCATCATTCAACACTTTCACCACACTCATACATAATCACTGTCTTTGCAGAGGCACTCAGATACGACAGCTGAGAATAGTCCCTCCCAGCTGTCACCATCCCAGACCCCTCCTTTAAAGTGCAGGCATTGTACTTCCCATTTCCAGGACTCAAGTCCAACTAAATCAATTAACTGGTTTCCCTGAATCCCTTCACAAAATGTTACCCTGCTCACACTCCAACAGATCGTCATGTCCCAAAAACCATTCGTCTCCATTCACTCCTGTCTAACACGCTCACACATGCTTGCTGGAAGTCCAAGCCCCTCGCCCACAAAACCTCCTTTACTCCTTCCCTCCAACCTTTTCTAGGACGACCCCTACCCCGCCTTCCTTTCCCTACAGATTTATACGCTCTCCAAGTCATTCTACTTTGATCCATTCTCTCTAAATGACCAAACCACCTCAACAACCCCTCTTCAGCCCTCTGACAAATACTTTTAGTAACTCCACACCTTCTTCTAATTTCCACATTCCGAATTTTCTGCATAATATTTACACCACACATTGCCCTTAAACAGGACATCTCCACTGCCTCCAGCCTCCTCCTCGCTGCAGCATTTGCAACCCATGCTTCACACCCATATAAGAGTGTTGGTACCACTATACTTTCGTACATTCCCTTCTTTGCCTCCATGGATAACGTTTTTTGTCTCCACAGATACCTCAATGCACCACTCACCTTTTTTCCTTCATCAATTCTATGGTTAACCTCATCCTTCATAAAACCATCCGCTGACACGTCAACTCCCAAATATCTGAAAACATTTACTTCTTCCATAATCCCTCTCTCCAATGTGATATCCAATTTTAATTTATTTAAATCATTTGATACCCACATCACCTTACTCTTATCTATGTTCACTTTCAACTTTCTACCTTTACACACTCTCCCAAACTCGTCCACTAACCTTTGCAACTTTTCTTTAGAATCTCCCATAAGCACAGTATCATCAGCAAAAAGTAACTGTGTCAACTCCCATTTGCATTTAATTCCCATAATTTAATCCCACCCTCTCCACAACACCCTAGCATTTACTTCTTTTACAACCCCATCTATAAATATATTAAACAACCATGGTGACATTACACATCCCTGTCTAAGACCTACTTTTACAGGGAAGTAATCTCCCTCTCTCCTACACACCTTAACCTGAGCCTCACTATCCTCATAAAAACTCTTTACAGCCTTTAGTAACTTACTACCTATTCCATACACTTGCAACATTTGCCACATTGCTCCCCTATCCACTCTATCATATGCCTTTTCTAAATCCATAAATGCAATGAAAACTTCTCTACCTTTATCTAAATACTGTTCACATATATGCTTCACTGTAAACACTTGATCTACACATCCCCTACCCACTCTAAAGCCTCCTTGCTCATCTGCAATCCTACTCTCTGTTTTACCTCTAATTCTTTCAATAATAACCCTGCCATACACTTTACCTGGTATACTCAGTAAACTTCTTTCTTTATTTCAACACACCAGCCATATCCCACCGAGGCAGGGTGGCCCAAAAAGAAAAACAAAAGTTTCTCCTTTTACATTTAGTAACATATACAGGAGAAGGGGTTACTAGCCCCTTGCTCCCGGCATGTTAGTCGCCTCTTACGACACGCATAGCTTACGGAGGAAGAATTCTGTTCCACTTCCCCTTATAATTCTTACAATCTCTTTTATCCCCCTTCCCTTTATATAAAGGAACTATACATGCTCTCTGCCAATCCCTAGGTACCTTCCCCTCTTTCATACATTTCCTTTCCTTTCAACACGTCAGCCGTTTCCCACCGAGGCAGGGTGGCCCAAAAGGAAAAACGAAAGTTTCTCCTTTTACATTTAGTAATTTATTCAGGAGAAGGGGTTACTAGCCCCTTGCTCCAGGCATTTTAGGCGCCTCTTACGACACGCATGGCTTACGGAGGAAGAATTCTGTTCCACTCCAGCACTATATCCCCCCTTGATTTTAACATTTCTGTCATGACCCCGTCAGTTCCAGCTGCTTTACCCCCTTTCATTCTACGTAATGCCTCACGCACCTCCCTCACACTCACATCCTGCTCTTCTTCACTCCTAAACGATGTTGTACCTCCCTGGCCAGTACATGAAATTACAGCCTCCCTTTTTTCATCGACATTTAAAAGTTTCTCAAAATATTCCCGCCATCTACCCAATACCTCCAGCTCCCCATCTACTAACTCCCCTACTCTGTTTTTAACTGACAAATCCATTCGTTCCCTAGGCTTTCTTACATTGTTTATCTCACTCCAAAATTTTTTCTTGTTTTCAGCAAAATTTCTTGACAGAGCCTCTCCCATTCTTTCATCCGCTCTTCTTTTGCACTCTCTCACCACTCTCTTCACCTTTCTTTTACTCTCCATATACTCTGCTCGTCTATTAACACTTCTGTTTTGTAAAAACCTCTCATAAGCTACCTGTTTCTCTTTTATCACACCCTTTACTTCTTCATTCCACCACTCACTCCTCTTTCCTCCTGCACTCACCCTCCTATAACCACAAACTTCTGCCCCACATTTTAATACTGCATTTTTAAAACTATCCCAACTCTCTTCAACCCCCCCACTACTCATACTTGCATTAGCCCACCTTTCTGCCAATAGTTGCTTATATCTCACCCTAACTTCCTCCTCCCTTATTTTATACACTTTTACCTCTCTCTTACTTGCTGTTGCCATTTTCTTTTTGTCCCATCTACCTTTTACTCTAACTGTAGCTACAACCAAATAATGATCCGATATATACGTTGCCCCTCTATAAACATGTACATCCTGAAGCCTACCCATCAACCTTTTATCCACCAATACATAATCCAGCAAACTGGTTTCCTTACATGCTATATCATACCTTGTATATTTATTTATCCTCTTTTTCATAAAATATGTATTACTTATTACCAAACCTCTTTCTACACATAGCTCAATTAATGGTTCCCCATTTACATTTACCCCTGGCACCCCAAATTTACCTACTACTCCCTCCACAACATTTTTACCCACTTTAGCATTAAGATCCCCAACCACAATTACTCTCTCACTTGGTTCAAAACTCCCCACACACTCACTCAACATTTCCCAAAATCTCTCTCTCTCCTCTACACTTCTCTCTTCTCCAGGTGCATAAACACTTACTATAACCCACTTTTCACATCCAACCTTTATTTTACTCCACATAATCCTTGAATTTATACATTTATATTCCCTCTTTACCTGCCATAACTGATTATTCAACATTATTGCCACTCCTTCTTTAGCTCTAACTCTATTTGAAACCCCTGACCTAATCCCATTTATTTCTCCCCACTGAAACTCTCCTACCCCCTTCAGCTTTGTCTCACTTAAAGCCAGGACATCCAGCTTCTTTTCATTCATAACATCTACAATCATCTCTTTCTTATCATTCGCACAACATCCACGCACATTCAAACATCCCACTTTGACGGTTTTCTTCTTTTTCTTTTTAGTAAGCTATACAGGAAAAGGGGTTACTAGCCCATTGTTCCCGGCATTTTAGTTGACTTTTACAACACGCATGGCTTATGGAGGAAAGATTCTTATTCCACTTCCCCATGGATATGAAAAGAAAAGCAAAAAGAACAAGAACTATTAAGATAAAATCAAAGAAAACTCAGATGAGTGTATATACATAAATGTGTATATGTATGTGTAGTGTGACCTAAGTGTAAGTAGAAGTAGCAAGACGTACCTGAAATCTTGCATGTTTATGAGACAGAAAAAAGACACCAGCAATCCTACCATCATGTAAAACAAATACAGGCTTTCGTTTTACACTCACTTGGCAGGACGGTAGTACCTCCCTGGGTGGTTGCTGACTACCAACCTACTACCTACCTACCCAGGTATTGTATCTAAATACAATGACTTCCTCTATACTCTTTTTTGTGCTGATATTAATTTTTTCATTCCCTGTACTTTTTATTCTCATTACCATACTTTTTTCTGCATCACTTATTAGCTTTTATATATGTAAACACTTAGTCACTTTAATATGCTTTAAATAATCCCCAGTCAATTCATACATATTTGTTTCTCAGACCTGTGACTGGTTTTGAGGGTTGTTCTACCCTCACCGATGCTTAAGGTCTGATTTCTTAACTGTCTGATCAACCAGGCTGTTCTTGCCAGTAGCTCAGGCCTACATAGCCATTACAAGCTGGCATTTCTTGCAGGAATTAATCCAGTTTTTGTGTGGCATCATTTACATTAAGAATGGAGCCTAGAAAGTGATTTTTTTTTTTTTTTACAAACTTTACATTATTTTTTAAACCTCATAAAACCAAGTTAGTTAACCCTTTGGGAGTTGACAGGCCTTCTCGGAAACGTGTTCCTGGGATCGAAAATGTTTTGGAATTTTTTTTTTATTTTTTCTTATGAAATGATAGAGAATCTTTTTCCGATCATAACGCCACCAAAATTATGAAATTTGATCGAAAACTAACGGAATTATGCTTTCGCGAAGTTCGCGGTATCTATGACACTGACTCATCTGCGATTTCACCCACTTCGAGCCCTATTTTCGACAAATTCCAATGTTTCAATCTCCCAAAATTATAGCTATTTCGCTAGAACTCCATTTCTTCTATCGATTGAGTACAAGAAACCGCCTATTTACCAATTTCATCTACCCAAAATAGTGGTCAGAAAATGGCAATTTTCCAATTTCACACAAATTTCAAACGATGCCAATTTCAAAATAGGGTCCAGAGTAAACAAGCCAGACATTCCTGGCACTAAAATAACATGTTCTCTGTTCATTAGCCACGTCTCCAGGCCCCTCTTACATTACTTTTGCTTTCCATTTTGAATTTTTATTCTCACAAAAATAGAAGATTTACTGTTATGTATACAACTGCATCATTGTAAAAATGGTATAAATAATATCAGAGCACTTGTGCATGAATATAAGACTCACCAGTTGATGTGTATTGGACGCATGGTGTGATTTGTTTACTCTTGAACATCGTCAAAAATCGAACATTTTCGCTACTTTGAGCTCAATTTCAAAGTACTTGTCATTGTCATACCAATCAAAATCATCTCTATTTTTGTAATATATCTTCCATTCTATCAAATGAGACCAAGAAAACGAGAATACATCAATAAATACCATATGAAAATTGACTGCAGAGTTGCTGTTTTAATCGAAAAAACGGTCAGTTTTTTTTTCTCATTATTCAGTGTGTGCTGCAGGATTTTTTTTTATACTGCGCACACTGACAACACAGATCCATTCTTTCATATGTATGCCTACCAGAAGTTTTCTGCTTAAATTGAGGCCGCTAGAATTTGGGCGTACTAGTACGGCACCAACCCCTGCTCGTAAAACGTACTAGTACGGCACCGACCCCGAAAGGGTTAAAGATCTCTTAAATACTGTACTGCTTGTGAAATGGTACTACAGTGGACCCCCGGTTTACGTTAGGCTCAAAACTCCAACAATTATGTAAGTGTATTTTTGTAAATGCTTTTGTAAGTGTATTTTTGGGGGTCTAAAAGGACTAATCTAATTTACATTATTCCTCATGGGAACAAATTTGTTTGGTAACGGTACTTGAAAAGCATTCTGGAATGAATTAATAATGTAAACCGGGGGTCCACTGTATAGCTGGAATTTTGGGTTATATATGGTATACTCTTCAAGGAAGGTGCCTTAATACCAGTGAAGCTTTTGATCCAAGGAATTGAACCTATCCTTATCCATGGATCAAACCTGATTTCCTTCCATTCCCCTAGACACTGTATGACCTTTAATGGTTAAAAGCTTTCTCTCATGAATGTAAAATAATAATAATAGCCTGGAAAGTGGTGAAAGTGTTGAATGATGGTGAAAGTTTTTTTTTTTTTTTGGGTCACCTTGACTTGGTTGTAAATGGCTGGCATGTTGAAAAAAAAAAATATCCAGGAGGCAGGAAGTAGTGTCTGCATTCTGAAGGAGGGTTCCAAGGGTCATTTGAGTTGTGATGTCTGTGGACTTCTAACAAGAATAAATGATGGTGAATGTTTTTTTTTTTTTTTTTGGGGGGGAGCAGCTGGAGGCCACCTTGCCTTGGTGGGAGACAGCTAGTGTGGTAAAAAATACTGTATATGCATTCTGTATAATATACTGTATACATATAAAATTTAAAACAAACTTTGTGTAGGAGATATAATAAAAGACATTCTTTTATTACAGGGTCAACCAGGGTGTTTACAAGGCTTGGTGTTTGTGCTTAGTGGAGTGTTTGACAGTCTGGATCGAGAAGAAGCTAGTAACTTGGTGAAGAAGTACGGAGGCAAAGTTACCACCTCAGTCAGTCGCAATACATCCTACTTGGTGCTTGGTGCAGAACCTGGGCAGAGTAAACTTAACAAAGTAAAATTTTATGTACCAGTTTATATAAGATATTTTTGAATTGTTAGAAAAAAATTGAGATTGCTGAAAATTTATGAAAAGATTTTTCAGAAGTGTGAATGTAGTTATTAATTCCATTGCTTCTAATATTTTAGCCCTCTTTTTCATGCAGTATTATTTCATAATTTCTGGGCATCATTGTATGGGATAGCATGGTGTGAGGTCAGGTCTAAGGAGCGGTATGGCATCATGTGATGCCTTGTCTGTGTTCCATTGTGGTATGGGGTCAGGGACTATTGGCTCTAGTGTGGCATCAGGTCCTTGAGGCAGTGTGGTGTGGGGCCAAGTCTAGAGATATATATTCGGGAAAGAAGAATCAGTTGAGATTATTAGAGTTCAATACACTGAACTGATACATTATTTAGTATGAAAGATTGTTTAAGTATTTATAATATTGTTTAGTATGTATCTAGAAAACTTCATATTTTCTAGGCTGAGCAGTTAGGCACAAAGCAGCTGGATGAAGATGGCCTTTTGGAATTAATACATACTTTACCTGGCAAGGGACCCAAGCAAGATTCTACTAGGGAAGGTATGCAATTTTTAAAGTTTTCACTAAACTAAAATCTAAAGGTTTATGAGTGATATAGAATAGGGATGGCCAACCTTTTGCATTGTATGTGCCAATTTTTTCACGCTCTAGTTCAGATGCACCATATGACACTTGTATCCCCATTCAGTTCTATAAAATATGTTAATATGGACATATTTAGCATTTTTACATAAAATGATTTAATATAAAGACAAGATAAACATTACTTACTTTAAAGAGACTTTTGAGTCTGCTTTAATTTTGCCAAGCTTGTAATGTTTGGAGTTAAATTAGTTACTGAAAGCAGCAGAGAATTCTTCAAATTTGAATCAGTCATTTGCAACCTGTTTTTAATCAATGTAACGGACGAAAATACTTCTTCTCATAAAATACTTGTTTTACGTTGTTAAAAAATAACAGATATAAATCTGAGCAAATAGTCTTAGTTCTGAAAAATGTTCACAGGGTAATGATCACAAAAAATTAATTATGTCAGAAACATTTGGGACTGAGGGAAGCTCATCAGATTTCATTTTCAATAATGAATTCGTTTTCATATCAATAAGTTCCATTTGTATGTTACTAGGCATCTTCAGGATTTTTTGTTCACTAAGTGAAAATGGGTTTATAAATGCAGTATTCTTCTTTAGTAAAATCACTAAAACAACTTTCAAATGACTCTTGCAATAATCTGATTTTTTTCAGTATATTCTGTAAAATTGCCATTATCTTCAGCACATTCACTTTTTTCTTTTAAATGTGGAAACTGGCTCAAATCTTCATTTTCTAAATGAGAGGTAAACAGTTTTAACTTCATCTTGAATGCACTGGTAACATTTACTAAGTTAGGAAACAATTTGTTCTTGCCCTGCAGTTTCAAGTTTAGATCATTGAGATGGCTGGTAACATTAACTAAATATGCTAACTCAAATAGCCATTTATAACATAATCTTGTTGCAGATTTTCTAGGCATGACTTTACTTTGTTAAATGTGTCTGATCCTCTTGTTTTTCCATGAAGTGACTCAAGATGGATAAGTTCTTCAAAGATGTTAAAATTATCATCAATTCCTCTTATAAAAATGCTTAACTGGGCTACATCACAAATGTTAGCAGATTCATCCAAAGCAAAAAATGAAAGAAAGTACGAGCATGGTCAAGGTCTTTCAGTTGCTTAGATACATCATGGGAAAGTTCTTCGGTGCGTCTTGTAACTGTTTGCTTTGACAGAGCGATTACGTCTACTTTTCTTTCAATATTTATATCACCAAGACATCTTGTAAATATTTGGAGAAAAGGCTTAACAGTTTTTTCTCCATCAGAGAAAGGCTTCTGTTTTTTAGCCAACGCAAATTCAATTTCATAGGATGCTTCTGTCATTACCAAACTTTCACAGCTTCTTTTAACAAATATATTTTGTCTTCTTTTTATTTCATACTTTTTCTTAGTCACATACTCTTTCTGTAACTCAGATCCGAGTATGTACTAATTTCAGTTTTTCTTCTATTTCAGCCTGATGTTTTTTATAGCGTCTATTAAGATCATATCCTCTATTATCTGAAAGACTGTTTTCACAAATAATGCACAACGGTATTTCTGATGGACCTGCAATAAATAAGAACTCATTTTTTCCCACTGTTCATTAAATTGACGCTTGCTATCACTTTCTGCTTTTCTTTTGCTCATTTTTTTTTCACTGTGATGGGTAACTGACTGTAAAAACAATGCTTAAGTTTCAAAAAGTACAAAAATTCATTTGTTCACAAAGAGCAAAGCACAACTCTACCACACGTGTGACAATTGTAAACTGACTGGTAAAAATGTGTGACGCACTGCAACCACTGCTGGTGCCTCAAGATCAAACAAGTATCAAACATGCACACTTATGGAACGACTCCTTTACAAACATTCCTCTTTGTGCAATGTCCCTGCTAAGGGCAGAGCACTGGGTGTAGTGAATACAGCCTCTCCTCACTTAGCGACGTACTCGTTTACTAACGACTCCGACTTACAACGGGCTCCCTGACCAGTATGCATATTTAAATTAGAGCTGATTTCCTCTATTCTTTTTATTACAATATACAGTAAACTACTGTATAAACATACCAGAAATGTTATAAATGGTGCAAGGGTGACATTAAAACAATATCAATGGTAGTTGACACAAACCCACTACCATTACAGTATGCTCCTCATTTAGCGACGAATTAATTTACCGACGTGGTCTTAGGAATGGTGCTCCATCGTTAAGTGAGAAGCTGTATATAGTAACTCAAATGCGGTGTGGGTGTTCACTGCAATTTGTTTCTAGTCTTATCTCACTGAATATTTTTTAACTGAAAACAGATTAATGTGAAAAAAGATGACATTCACTAAATAATGTGCATGAAATAATAAAATCACTAAAAATGATTGATAAGTTTTAAGTTTATTCTCAGTAAAACTCATTTCTAGCTGTAAGTTACTCGAATTTCTGTTATAAAATTTTTCTACAAATCAGTTATTGGTTAATACTTTTTGTATGAGTAGGCTTGCTTTTTTATTATTATCACTGGGGTGCAATGCACCACTTCTAACCATGCAGTGTGCCACTTTTAGTGCATGCGCCATAGGTTGGCCATCCCTGAAATTGAGTAATTAGTTTACAGAATGGTACATATATGTCACCAAGTGGAATCCAAGAAGCAGCTACATTGATACCTTCAAGGAGGGTTTCCTTGATGATTAAGGGCTTTTGATCCAAGGAATTAGAGCTACCCTTCCTTTCTTGGGCTCAAATCTGATTATGTGCCATTCCCAGGCACTCTATGACCTCTACAGGTTTAGTACTTATCCATGAATATAACTGATAATTCAGTTTTTTAATTCACCATACTTACCTTCTTATGAGGCATCAAGTTAATATTTTTATGCTTTAATAGGTAAAACTTCAAACAAGTTGAAGGGTTTTGCCAGGGTTTCAGAGGAGGAATCACCAGGAGAACCAGCACTGCATAGTCATTCTTGTAAGACTTCTCTCAGTTTAGATTCTTCAGCCCACTCCAATGGCATTACCAAAACACCAAGTCCAAAAAAATCTTTCTTATTGTCGGAAAGTTCATATACTTCTCAGGTAAGAGACTTAAACTATTGTATATAATCTGGCATTGGGTAGGAATGACTACATTTTGGTACAGTGCCTGCACTCTAAATGAAGGATTGGGATATTTGCTATTTGGTGGGACATCTGACCTGTCATATCTGTGTGCCTCTTTTTGGGTCATCCTACCTCAGTGGGAGATGGCCAGTGTGTAGGGTGACCCAAAAAAGAAACACTTTCACCATCATTCACGCTATCATTGTCTTGCCAGAGGCACATTGATATGACAGTTCAGATGTCCCTCCAAACAACAAATATCCTCATTCCTCCTTCAGTTTGCAGGCACTGTACTTTCCACCTCCAGGACTCATATCAGGAATGAATGAAACATTGTGGAAATGATATTAACCCTTAAACGGTCTGCACGTATATTTACGTTGGCACTGCTATTGCCCCAAACGTATATTTACGTTTTATTTTTCATTCCTTCAAAATTGGCGCGATAGGCCTGAGTCGCCTAGGCATGAGAGAATGGGTCTGCGCACTCAGTGTGCGCCGGGTTAAAAAAATCCTGGACGCCTGGGTACCACATGGTAGGACCAGTTACATTCAGCTCCATCTTGGGTCAACATCATGGCACATCCTCGTGATTCACTCACGCCTCGTCGTATTAACACTACTATTCGAGGAAAGTGATATACAAAGTGAGATTAGTGGATTTGACACCGATGTGGCCACTAATAATCAAGGAATTAGTGAAAATATCGATGATAACCCAGATGACCCTCAGCCCATCACCTCTGGGGTGGCCACTGTGGCCACACCAGACCCTGGGCCAAGCACCTCTGGGGTAGCCAGTGTGGCCACACCAGTCCCTAGGCCAAGCACTTCTGGGGTGGCCAGTGTGGCCACACAAGACCCTGGGCCAAGCACCTTTGGAGTGGCGAGTGTTTCCCATAGGCAGCTACGCAAGAGAAAACTATCATTTTCCCAGTGTTTTAGTGATAGTGAAAGTGATGATGAGATTGATTTTATGCCATTGCAGGATTCGTCTACTGATAGTGATATTCATTATTCACCAGTGAAGCGTACTTTTAGGCGTTGTCGCCTACGCTCAGGCAGTGTGCCATATGCAGTCCCCAAGGGTCGTGGCAGGTCACGATCCAAAACCCCGGCCACTGATAGTGATAGTGATCATGAAGGTGAATTTGCGGGGATGGAGGAAGAAGTGGTGGGTGGTACGGTGTCTGAACAGACAAAGGACAGCCCGGCACCCCCTCAGCCATTTGCTGCCTCCACTCCTGTCCCCCCACCTGCTCCCCCACACCCCATGCAACAGGTCCACCCTGCACCATGTGACCGAGAGTGGAAGTGGACACAAAGTGTATTCGTGCCACAGCCTTTTGATTTTGATGTGAGTGGAAGTGGCATCCTGCCAGAATGTCCCATAACAAATGAGTCTACAGAGTTAGACTTTTTCCAGTTATACTTTGACGAGCCTATAATGAACTTGATAGTGACCCAGACGAACAATTATTATCGCTATGTCATAGACAACACAGCAGAGGTTGGAGAATCGTCACGGCTGCGCAGGTGGAAAGACACAACAGTGGCTGAAATGTATTTATTCCTTGCCACTGTCATGCTTATGCCACATACCTATAAGTAACTACTGGTTCACAGACCACTTCATCAGTACTCCTGTCTTCCGTGACCTCCTTTCCTGCAACAGATTCATTCAGTTGCTACAAATGTTGCACTTCTCAAACAGGAATATGCCCAACAGAAATGACCTTCTATACAAAATCCGGGAAGTGTTTATGTACCTGAAGCAGAAATTCAGTGCATACTTTTATCCTTTCAAGAACATTGTTGTTGACGAGTCCTTGATTCTATTCAAGGGACGCCTGTCATTCAAGCAATATATTCCGAGCAAACGTCATCGCTTTGGTATAAAACTTTTTGTTATGTGCGACTGTGAGACAGGTCTTGTGTTAGATGTCATTGTATACACCGGGGAAAAAAACACTCGACGATACCAGGCACATGTTGGGCATTTCTGGTGATGTTGTTCACAGGATGATGGAACCATACCTTGGCAAGGGCCATACATTGTACACAGACAACTGGTATACAAGCCCTATGCTCACTGATTTCCTGCGTGTGAACAATACTGATATATGTGGAACAGTGAGAAGGAATAGAAAACATATGCCAAGCTTCAGTGGCAGTGTTGAAGGTGCAGTTCAAATGTTTCATGCCATTGACATCATGGCACTGATGTGGCATGACAAACGGGACGTGACATTTCTGTCAACCATCCACAGAAACGAGATGGCACAAACAGACAAAATGAGCCGGCTCACCAATGAACATATTGTCAAACCAGCTGTTGTCGTCGACTATACGAACAATATGCGACTAGTTGACAAGTGTGACATGATGATAGGGTTTGTTGACTGTGTGCATAGGAGTCGCAAGTGGTATATAAAACTGTTTTTCCACCTTGTAGACATTGCAGTGATCAATGCATTCAATATGTATGAAATAAAGACTGGAAAACGACAACATTTTGCGGAATTCTCCCTGAATATCATAAAACAGATAGCAAAAAAAGTATGGTACCACACCTGTACCTGCCCCTCAACAGCGACTTGTTCCTCAACCACAACCACAGCCAGTAGGGGAAGTGCCAGCACGAATCATCCCTAACTGTCATTACCTGGTACCTTTACCACCTACCCCAAAGAAGAAGCATTCCCAGAAGAAGTGTGTTGTGTGTGCTACCACCACAAAACGACCACAACAGCGGACGGACACACAATTCATATGTCACCAGTGTGGGGTGGCACTCTGTATGAATCCATGCTTCATGGAGTATCATACAATTGTGGACTTCTAGAAACATAAGTGGGACATGTAAATACTTGTACAGTATATAGTTGTAGATAATAGAATGGGATTCAGCCAGGTGTGCAAAATCACCTATAAGTGTGTACATGTGTGTTTGTGTCAGTATGATAATAATTTTGTATATAATATTGGTGTATAAACAACAATTGACATTGAAATCAAAAGATTTACTGTAAAATAGCTATCATATATAATAAAAACCAAGAATATAAAAAAAATGGAAGAAAATGGTAAATATGTAGATTTTCTGCAAGCGGCAGTGCTTCATGTTGCCGTCAGGTGATCGCCAAGTGCCAACTTCGCGGCATCATATCTTGGTAAGTACTGACCCTAAAGTTTTTATTTTTACCCTATAACACTTAGAAAATTGTGCTCTTTATTTCTATATATTTTTTTTTTTTTTTTCAAAATATTCGGGGCACTGGGCGAGGTAACGTATATATACGTTTGGACCGTTTAAGGGTTAAGGGTTCTTATGCTTTCTTGAGCCTTTTTATTACTAACTGTTGATGTTTGCCACAATTTCACACTATTTTGATAATTTTATGTTTTATCATTAAAGTTACTGTACATACTTTTCCTATTGACAGGAAACTGGAAGTCCATCTTCCACCAGTTCATCTCCCAAGACACAGCTCCTTTCATCTCAAGAACTTTCCAAGCGACCAACTGAAGGGCTCATGTGGGTCGACAAGTATAAACCATCGTCAATAAAGAACATAATAGGACAGCAAGGAGATCGCTCTAATGTGAAAAAATTGTATAGTTGGTTACAAAACTGGCAAAAGAATCAACTAAGTGATAAAAAACTAACCAGGCCCAGTAAGTTTTGTTTTATATGGGTATTCCTCTATGCCATAAATGTGTTCTGGCTCATGGAACATATAGCTAACATTGGGACACATGTCTAATGATGATAATGGTTAATGAGGTGATAAATCTGGGGTGGAAGATAGGAGGGGAGGGTTATCATCTAGGAATGGCTGGAGGGAGGAATTATAAGAGGCTTTTTGAGCTTCAGGCTGGTGAGGGGCTCTTGATCTAGGGAATTGGATCTGTGCTCTGGTTCCCTGAATTGAGCCTGAATACCTTCCATATCCCCCCACAGGTGCTGTAAGTGCAGGCATTGTACTTCCCATTTCCAGGACTCAAGTCCGGCTAAATCAATAACCCTGAATCCCTTCACTAAATATTACCCTGCTCACACTCCAACAGCTCGTCAGGTCCCAAAAACCATTCGTCTCCATTCACTCCTATCTAACACGCTCACACACGCTTGCTGGAAGTCCAAGCCCCTCGCCCACAAAACCTCCTTTACCCCCTCCCTCCAACCTTTTCAAGGATGCCCCCTACCCCTCCTTCCTTCCCCTACAGATTTATACGCTCTCCAAGTCATTCTACTTTGATCCATTCTCTCTAAATGACCAAACCACCTCAACAACCCCTCTGACTAATACTTTTAATAACTCCACACCTCCTCCTAATTTCCACACTCCGAATTCTCTGCATAATATATTTTTTTTTTTTTTTTCAACAAGTCGGCCGTCTCCCACCGAGGCAGGGTGACCCAAAAAGAAAGAAAATCCCCAAAAAGAAAATACTTTCATCATCATTCAACACATTCACCACACTCATACATAATCACTGTCTTTGCAGAGAAGCTCAGATACGACAGTTGAGAAAAGTCCCAGCTGTCACTATCTCAGACCCCTCCTTTAAAGTGCAGGCATTGTACTTCCCATTTCCAGGACTCAAGTCCAACTAAATCAATTAACTGGTTTCCCTGAATCCCTTCACAAAATGTTACCCTGCTCACACTCCAACAGATCGTCATGTCCCAAAAACCATTTGTCTCCATTCACTCCTATCTAACACGCTCACACATGCTTGCTGGAAGTCCAAGCCCCTCGCCCACAAAACCTCCTTTACCCCTTCCCTCCAACCTTTTCTAGGACGACCCTACCCTCCTTCCTTCCCCTACAGATTTATACGCTCTCCAAGTCATTCTACTTTGATCCATTCTCTCTAAATGACCAAACCACCTCAACAACCCTCTTCAGGCCTCTGACAAATACTTTTAGTAACTCCACACCTTCTCCTAATTTCCACATTCCGAATTTTCTGCATAATATTTACACCACACCTTGCCCTTAGACAGGACATCTCCACTGCCTCCAGCCTCCTCCTCGCTGCAGCATTTGCAACCCATGCTTCACACCCATATAAGAGTGTTGGTACCACTATACTTTCGTACATTCCCTTCTTTGCCTCCATGGATAACGTTTTTGTCTCCACAGATACCTCAATGCACCACTCACCTTTTTTCCTTCATCAATTCTATGGTTAACCTCATCCTTCATAAACCCATCCGCTGACACGTCAACTCCCAAATATCTGAAAACATTTACTTCTTCCATAATCCCTCTCTCAATGTGATATCCAATTTTTCTTTATTTAAATCGTTTGATACCCTCATCACCTTACTCTTATCTATGTTCACTTTTAACTTTCTACCTTTACACACTCTCCCAAACTCGTCCACTAACCTTTGCAACTTTTCTTTAGAATCTCCCATAAGCACAGTATCATCAGCAAAAAGTAACTGTGTCAACTCCCATTTTGCATTTAATTCTCCATAATTTAATCCCACCCTCTCCCCAACACCCTAGCATTTACTTCTTTACAACCCCATCTATAAATATATTAAACAACCATGGTGACATTACACATCCCTGTCTAAGATCTACTTTTACCGGGAAGTAATCTCCCTCTCTCCTACACACCCTAACCTGAGCCTCACTATCCTCATAAAAACTCTTTACAGCCTTCAGTAACTTACTACCTATTTCATACACTTGCAACATTTGCCACATTGCTCCCCTATCCACTCTATCATATGCCTTTTCTAAATCCATAAATGCAATAATATATATTTATATATATTACAGTGGACCCCCGGTTGTAAGTGCTTTTGTAAGTGTAATTTTGGGGTCTAAAAGGACTAATCTAATTTACATTATTCCTTATGGGAACAAATTCGTTTGGTAACGGTACTTGAACAGCATTCTGGAACGAATTAATAACGTAAACCGGGGGTTCACTGTATATATATATAGGTATATATATATATATATAAATGAAAAGTACAGTGGTACCTCGGGTTACAAGCTTAATTCGTTCCAGAAGGCTGTTTAAGTGCTGATACCGAAGGAATTTGTCCCCATAAGGAATAATGTAAATTAGATTAATCCGTTTCAGACCCCCAAAAATACACCTACAAAAGCACTTACATAATTGTTCGAGTTGGGAGCTGTTCGTATGCCGAAGTACCACTGTACTTCACTTGGTAATACCAAACCTAATGAATATATTGATTGGTTAGTAAAAGCATTTGAACATAGACCACTCATAACCCAGCAAAAGGCTGCAGTCAGAATGATAACAAATTCCCACTCTAGACAGCATACTCCACCAATATTCAAAAGCCTAAAACTACTCACCATAAAGAACATTCACACTTATAATTGTGCCTACTACATACATAGAACTCTACATTCTAATATAAACCCTCCACTCAAAATTCTCCTCACCAACCTTAATAGGTCCCATGACCATAACACAAGAAACAGATCACATTTTGATGTACCCCGCATCCATAGCAACCTATGTAAAAATTCAATTCACATAAAGGGCCCCAGATTCTGGAACTCATTACCAGAAAATACAAAAATAACCTTGTCTGAGAATCATTTTAAGACTTCTCAAAAACCACCTACTCACCCTTACCTAAATACTCGTACTCTAAAAATACTCATTGTTATTTTTCCTATAAGATAATTCCATTTTTATTATTATTATGAACGATAATATTACTTTCAAAAATGCTCAGTATTATTTTCCTATAAGATAATCTGAATTTGTACTATTATAACATTGTAATATTACCACCTACTCACCATAAACTAAATATGCATTCTGTAAATTACTTGAAAAAAATGCTCAATGTCATTTTCCCAAAAATAATTTCAATTTTTACTATTAACTACCATCCTACTAAACACTTGCTACAATGTAGTGTCACCATATTATAATTTGTCAAATGAAATATCATCATATTGTAATCGGCCCAATGTTTAAATAAGTCAAATTCCCATCAATCTATCCAATATTATGTACATAGTCCATAAGTTTTTAGATTAAGCTGCCCGTTATGCCCTGGCATGTCAGTGGCTCTCCTTGCACTTCTATGTAAATTTTTTTTTTTTTTATTAACACATCGGCCGATTCCCACCAAGGCAGGGTGGCCCGAAAAAGAAAAACTTTCATCATCATTCACTCCATCACTGTCTTGCCAGAAGGGTGCTTTACACTACAGTTATAAAACTGCAACATTTACACCCCTCCTTCAGAGTGCCGGCAATGTACTTCCCATCTCCAGAACTCAAGTCCGGCCTGCCGGTTTCCCTGAATCCCTTCATAAATGTTACTTTGCTCACACTCCAACAGCACGTCAAGTATTAAAAACCATATGCCTCCATTCACTCTATCAAATACGCTCACACATGCTTGCTGGAAATCCAAGCCCTCGCACACAAAACTTCCTTTACCCTCCCTCCAACCTTTCCTAGGCCGACCCCTACCCGCCTTCCCTCCACTACAGATTTATACACTCGAAGTCACTCTGTCTCGTTCCATTCTCTCTACATGTCCAAACCACCTCAACAACCCCTCTTCAGCTCTCTGGACAATCGTTTTGGTAATCCCGCACCTCCTCCTAATTTCCAAACTCCGAATTCTCTGCATTATATTCACACCACACATTGACCTCAGACATGACATCTCCACTGCCTCCAGCCTTCTCCTCGTTGCAACATTCATCACCCATGCTTCACACCCATATAAGAGCGTTGGTATAACTATACTCTCATACATTCCCTCTTTACTTCCATGGACAAGGTTCTTTGTCTCCACAGACTCCGAGTGCTCCACTCACCCTTTTCCCTCATCAATTCTATGATTCACCTCATCCTTCATAGACCCATCCGCCGACATGTCCACTCCCAAATATCTGAATACATTCACCTCCTCCATACTCTCTCCCTCCAATCTGATATCCAATCTTTCGTCACCTATTCTTTTTGTTATCCTCATCACCTTACTCTTTCCTATATTCACTTTCAATTTTCTTCTTTTACACACCCTACCAAATTCATCCACCAACCTCTGCAGCTTCTCTTCAGAATCTCCCAAAAGCACAGTGTCATCAGCAAAAAGCAACTGTGACAACTCCCACTTTGTATTTGCTTCTTTATCTTTTAGCCCAACACCTCTTGCCAAGACCTCGCATTCACTTCTCTTACAACCCCATCTATAAATATATTGAACAACCACGGTGACATCACACATCCTTGTCTAAGGCCCACTTTTACTGGGAAATAGCCCCCTTCCCTCCTACACACTCTAACCTGAGCCTCACTATCCTCATAAAAACTCTTCACTGCTTTCAGTAACCTTCCTCCTATTCCATACACCTGCAACATCTGCCACATTGCCCCCTATCTACCCTATCATACGCCTTTTCCAAATCCATAAATGCCACAAAAACATCTTTACCCTTATCCAAATACTGTTCACCTATATGTTTCACTGTAAACACTTGGTCTACACACCCCTACCTTTCCTAAAGCCCCTTGTTCATCTGCTATCCTGCTTTCTGTTTTACTCTTAATTCTTTCAATAATAACTCTACCATACACTTTACCAGGTACACTCAACAGACTTATTCCACTAAAATTTTTTGCACTCTCTTTTGTCCCCTTTGCCTTTATACAAAGGAACAATACACGCTCTCTGCCAATCCCTAGGTACCTTACCCTCTTCCATACATTTATTA
Source organism: Cherax destructor (assembly GCA_009830355.1). Lineage (NCBI taxonomy): Eukaryota > Metazoa > Arthropoda > Malacostraca > Decapoda > Parastacidae > Cherax > Cherax destructor. The sequence continues at coordinate 29,836 of WNWK01006815.1, forward strand.
AATAATAGCACCAACCACTCCAAAATTATATCCCCACCTGCTTTTAACATTTCTATCTTTATCCCATCAATCCCAGCTGCCTTACCCCCTTTCATTCTACCCACTGCCTCACGAACTTCCCTACACCCACAACTGGCTCTTCCACACTCCTACAAGATGTTATTCCTCCTTGCCCTACACACGAAATCACAGCTTCCCTGTCTTCATCAACATTTAACAAATCCTCAAAATATTCTCTCCATCTTCCCGATACCTCTAACTCTCCATTTAATAACTCTCCTCTCCTATTTTTAACTGTCAAATCCATTTGTTCTCTAGGCTTCCTCAACTTATTAATCTCATTCCAAAACTTTTCTTATTTTCAACAAAATTTGCTGATAACATCTCACCCACTCTCTCATCTGCTCTCTTTTACATTGCTTCACCACTCTTTTAACCTCTCTTTTTCTCTCCATATACTCTTCCCTCCTTGCATCACTTCTACTTTGTAAAACCTCTCATATGCTAACTTTTTCTCCCTTACTACTCTCTTTACATCATCATTCCACCAATCGCTCCTCTTCCCTCCCGCACCCACTCGCCTGTAACCACAAACTTCTGCTGAACACTCTAACACTACATTTTTAAATCTACCCCATACATTTTCGACCCCATTGCCTACACTCTCACTAGCCCATCTATCCTCCAATAGTTGTTTATATCTTACCCTAACTGCCTCCTCTTTTAGTTTATAAACCTTCACCTCTCTTTTACTTACTGATTCTATTTTCCTTGTATCCCATCTACCTTTTACTCCCACTGTAGCTATAACTAAAAAGTGATCTGATATATCTGTAGCCCCTCTATAAACATGTACATCCTGAAGTCTACTCAACAGTCTTTTATCTATCAATACATAGTCCAACAAACTACTGTCATTACGCCCTACATCATATCTTGTATACTTATTTATCCTCTTTTTCTTAAAATATGTATTACCTATAACTAAACCCCTTTCTATACAAAGTTCAATCAAAGGGCTCCCATTATCATTTACACCTGGCACCCCAAACTTACCTACTACACCCTCTCTGCATGTTTCTCCCACTTTAGCATTTAGGTCCCCTACCACAATTACTCTCTCATTTGGTTCAAAAGTTCCTATACATTCGCTTAACATCTCCCAAAATCTCTCTCTCTCCTCTACACTCCTCTCTTCTCCAGGTGCATACACGCTTATTATGACCCACTTTTCGCATCCGACCCTTATTTTAATCCACATAATCCTTGAATTTACACATTTATATTCCCTCTTTTCCTTCCATAACTGATCCTTCAACATTATTGCTACCCCTTCCTTAGCTCTAACTCTCTCAGATACTCCTGACTTAATCCCATTTATTTCTCCCCACTGAAACTCGCCTACCCCCTTCAGCTTTGTTTCGCTTAGGGCCAGGACATCCAACTTCTTTTCATTCATAACATCGGCAATCATCTTAAAAACTTTCTTATCATCCGCACTACATCCACGCACATTCAGACAACCCAATTTTATAAAGTTTTTCTTCTTCTCGTTTTTAGTAGATTTGTACAGGAGAAGGGGTTACTAGCCCATTGCTCCCGGCATCTTAGTCGCCTCATACGACACGCATGGCTTACGGAGGAAAGATTCTTTTCCACTTCCCCATGGACAATAGAGAAAATAAAAGGAACAAGAGCTATTAAGAAAAAGAAGAAAAACCTAGATGTGTGTATGTATATATATGCATGTGTATGCCAGTGTAGTGTGACCTAAAGTGTAAGTAGAAGTAGCTAGATATACCTGTTATCCAGCGTGTTTATGAGACAGAAAAAAGACACCAGCAATCCTACCATCATGTAAAACAGTTTCAGGTTTCTGTTTCACAGTCACCTGGCAGGACGGTAGTACCTCCCTGGGTGGTTGCTGTCTACCAACCTACTACCATGTAAATCTCTATGTAAAATTGCGATGAAATAAAAATTATTATTATTATTATAAACTATTATAGGTGTCCCTTAGTTTATGCTGTAAATGCATTTTCCTCTCAAGACAGATTCTTTGATGCCAGTGAGGGGCTCTTGGTATAAGGAATTGAACCTGCTCTTCCTTAAACCTGATTGTGCCCCATTTTCCCAGGCACTATATGACCTCTGAAGATTTAGCACTTCCCTCATGAATATAATAATAAATGTGTTCCAAGCCCAGATCTGCTGCACTAATCTCACTCAGGCCATAAACACTATTACAGTTCCCTTCTTTATTTGAGACTATATGTATTTGCAGGTGAAAATTAATTAAATAATTTTACATTGTGTAATTTTTCGTGCTTCAGGTCCATGGGCAAAAGATGACAATGGAGCATTCTTTAAGGTTGCATTACTATCTGGACCTCCTGGTGTTGGTAAGTTGCAACTCAAATGTAAGGGTACTGGGGTTGGCAGTGGCGCATGCCATGTTAGTTTTTCTATCCAACAGCACTCCAGTTGCCTCACTATTTCCTTGATGTCCCTCACTCACATGCACTACACTCAGGGTTGTTGGCACCATGCAAGGAGTAAAGCAGTATCACTTTTTAGATTGCATTTTCACATTAATTTTTGATATAATACACCAGTATATCTTCTCAGGATAGTACTGTATATCTTTATCCTCCTTCTTTTCTTCTTTTAACACGTCGGCCGTTTCCCACTGAAGTGGGGTGGCCCAAAATGAAAAACGAAAGTTTCCCATTTTACATTTAGTAATATATACAGGAGAAGGGGTTAGCCCCTTGCTCCCAGCATTTTAGTCGCCTCTTACAACACGCATGGCTTACGGAGGAAGAATTCTGTTCCACTTCCCCATGGAGATAAGAGGAAATAAGAACAAGAACTAGTAAGAAAATAGAAGAAAACCCATAGGGGTGTGTATATATATGCTTGTACATGAATGTGTAGTGTGACCTAAGTGTAAGTAGAAGTAGCAAGATGTACCTGAAATCTTGCATGTTTATGAGACAGAAAAAAGACACCAGCAATCCTACCATCATGTAAAACAAATACAGGCTTTCGTTTTACACTCACTTGGCAGGACGGTAGTACCTCCCTGGGCGGTTGCTGTTTACCAACCTACTACCTAAATTTATCCTCCTTGTTTTTATTATAAAACAGTTATTTCCATGCCAAACATGGGACTTCTCTTCAAAAGTTCTGCTCATATGAAGCATTATTTCAGGCTTATTCCCAGCCAAGTTGAATTACAACTGACCATTGACAAGTAAAAAAAAACCCATGGCTCATGTAGGTTTTAATGTTAAAAATATACTGTACTGCACTTCATGTATACACAACTGCAGTAATATATTTTTAGAGAACCATTAACAAGAAAAAGCATATTGTACAATACTGTACTGCAACATATACTGAAAGAAAAATATTGTGATATTTTCTTTGGTGGTTAAGGAAAATTAAAAAGATTTGTAGATGTCGACCAACTTCTTAACCCTTTGGGGGTCGACAGGCCTTCTCGGAAACACGTTCTCAGGGTCGAAATTTTTTTGGAAAAAAAAATAATAATTTTTTCTTATGAAATGATAGAGAATCTTTTTCCGATCATAACGACACCAAAAGTATGAAATTTGAATGAAAACTTACGGAATTATGCTCTTGCGAAGTTATCGGTCTCGAAGATGTTTACGCATCGGTGATTTCGCCCACTTTGAGCCAATTTTTGGAAACTTCCAATGTTCCAGTCCACTAAAATCATAGCTATTTCGCTAGAACTCCATTTCTTCTATCGATTGAGTACAAGAAACTGCCTATTTACCAATTTCAACTACCCAAAATAGTGGTCAGAAAATGGCAATTTGGCCAATTTCACACAAATTTCAAACGATGCCAATTTCAAAATAGGGTCCAGAATAAACAAAGCAGACATTCCTGGCACTAAAATAACATCTTCTCTATTCATTAGTCATGTCTCCAGGCCCCTCTTACATTACTTTTGCTTTCCATTTTGAATTTTTATTCTCAAAAAATAGAAGATTTACTGTTATGTATACAACTGCATCATTGTAAAAATGGTATAAATAATATCAGCGCACTTGTGCAAGAATATTAGACTCGCCAGTTGATGTGTATTGGACACATGGTGTGATTTGTTTACTCTTGAACATCGGCTAAAATTGAACATTTTCGCTATTTTGAGCTCAATTTCAAGGTACCTGCCTTGTCATTGTCAAACCAATCAAAATCATCTCTATTTCTGTAATATATCTTCCATTCTATCAAATGAGACCAAGAAAACGAGAATACATCAATAAATACCATACGAAAATAGACTGCAAAGTCGCTGTTTTAAACAAAAAAAAACGGTCAGTTTTTTTTTCTCATTATGCAGTGTGTGCTGCAGAATTTATTTTTATACTGCGCACACTGACCACACACACCCATTCTTTCATATGTATTCCTACCAGCCGTTTCCCGCTTAATTTGAGGCCGCTAGAATTTACGCGTACTAGTACGGCACCGACCCCTGCTCGTAAAACGTACTAGTATGGCACCAACCCCGAAAGGGTTAAAACAATAGAATTAAGCTATCAGCTCACTCCATTAGGAAGTTGACTCTGTCTCTTGTGATTTAGTATAAAAATACCATTGGAACAGCATGCAAAGGAAGTTAAATTTCTTATTTCAATTGTAGTTTTCTTTTTTATTCAGGAAAAACAACAGCCGCTCACTTAGTGTGTAAAGAGTTGGGTTTTGATGTTGTGGAACTGAATGCATCAGATGCACGTTCTAAGAAAACTTTAGATACTCTTGTGTCAGAACTGCTGTCTAACAAGAGCCTTGCAGGATATATGTCAAGTAAGTAAACATTTGTACTGTACATATTGCTTTTCTTTTTGTATTTTTTAGTGAGATATTGAATGTAGGAAGAGTAATTGTGTCTTAGTGTAGCACCTAGATGATATAAAACATTGAACATATACATGTAAAGTATTATCTCTCTTACTTTAGTACCTACCTAGCTGATCTGAGACATTCATAATGCAGAATGGACATAAATACACTGGAAAATATACAGAGGAAAAAAAAATCCTTTCCTGTGAAAATAGCTGAAAGCACTGAATTTACATCATTTGGAATGCTGAAGAATTAGGAGGGACTAATTCTAAACTGTAGTACAGTATCTGAGCACCTCTGCAAAGACAGTGATTATGTATGAGTGAGGTAAAAGTGTTGAATGATGATGAAAGTATTTTCTTTTTGGGTCACCCTGCCTCGGTGGGAGACGGCCGACTTGTTGAAAAAAAAAAAGTTGAAAAACAATAAATAAAGGAAATATAAATAAAGCAACATTTATGAAGTCTTTCAGGAAAACTAGTTAGCCAAACTTGACTCCTGGAGGTGGGGAAGGCAGTGAGTGAACTCTGAAGGAGAGGTGGGAATATTGCACTCGGTAAACTGATAGTGATATCAGCACACTTCTGGCAAGACTGATTGAATGAATGATGGTGAATGTGTTTTCTTCTTTGAGTCATCGTGCCTTGGTAGGTGAGGGCTGTTGAGGTAAAAAAAAAAATGTGATGAAACTATCTGACTAGGATAGGCTCACAGTAATGAATTCTAGTTTGATAATGTTAGATTTAGAAAGGGTATAGCAAAGCGGAAAAACTACCAAGTACTTTCATTGATGCAAGAATTATGGGTAGCCTTAAAACTAGTTTGGACAGGTACATGAATGGGAATGGTTACAGTGGCAGTGCCTGCTCACCTTGGCAACACCACTGCAGCCACACCAAATCCTCCCAAATTAAAATACATACAGTGGTACCCCGAGTTTCGTACTTTATTCGTTCCAGAAGGTTGTTTGAGTGCCGTTACCGAACGAATTTGTTCCCATAAGGAATAATGTAAATTAGATTAGTCCATTTCAGACCCCCAAAAATACACTTACAAAAGCACTTACAATAATACACTTACATAATTGTTCGAGTTGGAAACAGTACGAAACTCGGGGTACCACTGTAGTAATAAATAATAATGCTGTTTCAAAAGAAAGTCCAGTCCCCCATTCCAACCAGATAGCCACCCCAAAGCCCCCAATATAGAAATTCTGGCACCACACATGCCTATTAATGGCCAGTAAGTTCATTGCACTGCTCCTCTGTTTGTATGTTCTATTGGAGAATAATTTTAGCTACATTTGTTATAAAATAGAAAAAAGAAGATAATTTATTCATTTAAAAGGACTTAATATTACACATTTAACCTCTTATTATATTTTATAGGTGCAGGTGACACAAGTCCCACTTCCAAACATGCTCTTGTCATGGACGAAGTGGATGGAATGTCTGGCAATGAAGACAGAGGAGGAGTGCAAGAACTAATTGCTCTGATGAAGAAATCAAAAGTACCCATCATTGCAATGTGTAATGACCGAAATCATCCAAAAATAAGATCATTAGCAAATTATTGCTTTGATCTAAGGTTTTACAAGCCAAGGATTGAGCAGATTCGGGTTAGTTTTCATAACAGTTTGGAAGAAAAGTGATTGCTCATTAGTGACTTACATTTTTAAAAATTTGAAATGCTTAAGTATGTTGATATCTTTTACAGGGGCCAATGATGTCTATCTGTTTCCGTGAAGGTGTCAAGATCAAACCCGATGCTCTGGATCAAATCATCATTGGAGCTAATCAAGATATTCGACAGATTCTGCACCACTTATCCATGTGGTCTGTTAATGCACAAACTTTGCAAGTCGATGATATGAAGAATGAAGCGCAGAAAGCTAAAAAAGATTTAAAAATGGTAAATGAGTGGGGTATGAATTGTTTTATTCTATATTTTTCATGTAATTTGTGATGCCCCATATTCTCTTAGAACTCATTGAAGGTGTGGCTACAACAGATATGGTTCCAAGTAGTCTTATTATAACATACTCTTTTAGCCTGTTGTGTTTTCCATGAGCTTTAACCCACCAGCTGTTGCTTACTGCCCTTTACAAATGTCGTGTTACTTATCCATCACTATACTCTGCATGAACAAGGAAATGCTTAACAATGTAAGCATGCAATTCAAACCTCAAAACAACTGAGAGAGATATAAACTAAATTTTAGGCCCTGATTAAATCAAAAGTACTGTATATTTGTTTTGTACGATTTCATACCTGGAGAGGGTTTTGGGGGTCAATGCCCCCGCAGCCCTGTCCATGACAAGGCCTCATGGTGGATCAGGGCCTCATCAGCCAGGTTGTTGCTGCTGGCAGCACGTAAACTGACGTGCGAGCCACAGCTCAGCTGGTCAGGTACTGACTTTAGGTGCCTGTTCAGCTCCTCCTTGCAGAAAGCAAACAAAAAACAGAAAACACAAATATGTTACACCTTTTTTTTTATATTTTACCTCAACGTCCATCCCCCCACCAAGGAAGGGTGACCTAAAGAAAACACATTCACCATTCAGTTGCTGTCTTTCCAGAAGTGTGCTCACATCACAATACAATACCTTTTGACTGCAATATACTCATTTCTTCAGAGGGCAAGCACTGCCCTTCCCACCTCCAGGACTTGAGTCTGGCTAACTAGTTTTCCTTAATTCTTTCATAAAAGTTATCTTGTTCACACTCCAACAGTGTGTCCATCAAAACCTACTTGTCTCCATTCACTTCTGTCTAACAATCTTGCACAGGCTTGCTGGATGCTCAAGCCCCTATAACTCAAAACCTTGCTTTCACTTCTTGCCTTCAAATGTTACTGGGATGACTTATACCCTGTCTTCTTTCCACTCCAGATTTATAAACCCTCTTTGCCATCTTCTTCCTCTGTTTGTTCACAGTCATTCATCGGTGGCATTGTGAATTTGTACTCTTCTGCAAGACTGTCATTTGCTATGTTTTCTTTTTAAGTAATATTCTCTCATCTGTATGTCTTTGTCTTCCTACAGGGTCCTTGGGATGTGTGCAAAGCTGTGTTTACAGAGTCTGAACAGAAGAATATGAGTATTCATGATAAATCTGCCTTGTTCTTCCATGACTACTCTATTGCACCATTATTTGTTCAAGAAAATTATCCTAAAGTATCTCCTCATATTGCAAAGTAAGTTTGATTATTATAACATGTAATTGTTTATCTGAATTTATGGAGAATGGGGATGAATTCTTGGCTCATCTCTTTCTGCCGACCAATCTAAATAAACTTACACATATTTTTGAACCCCTTTATGGTGTCTGCTTCCACTGTATTTCAGTTCAGTTCACTGCTTTGCCACTTTTGTTGAAGAAAATGTTTTTGATATCTCTGTGGTTCTTTACAATGCATATTTTCCAACTTTCCCCCCTTTTTTTCTTGTTAATTTCCAGGAAAGAACCTATTGTCTATGTCCTAGAATATTTTGTATGTCATAAGCATGTCCTCTCTCTTTATTCCTCCAGTGATAAATGGTTTAACACTTTAAATCTTTCTTCATTGGTCATTCCACATAACTAGTAGCAGTATGGACTATGAATCTTTCATATAGGTGATGCAAATCTCAAGAATGGGTCTGTCCAAGTATTCTTGTGACTGCCTTCTCTTCTTTCCAGCAGTTTGTTTCCTCATGATTTTGGCATCATTCACAAACAAGGATATGTTGTCAGGTTATTAGTATGCACTCTGACAAATTTAGTTTTCTTATTCAATCCTTTGCAAAGACACGTGGTTATTTTGTGTGTGACAACTTTAACTACTGGATTAATTGTCCACGACGGAAGCCTTATTTATGGCATGTTCCTGGAGCTAATAAATTTGAATAATTCTGAGAATATGTTATCACCCATCCACTTTTGTGATCCTATATTGGTCTTAGTTCAGTCTACTGTCAAATCTTGCAGTATTAAAGATGTTGAGGTAATACTTCTCGATATTACTGTCTGATCATAGCGTTTCTACCATTATTCTTGATATTTTGGTGCTACCATGTTGCAAGCTTATGCTGTCTTTCTGTAATTAGAAATTTTTTCATTTGGACCAGCTGGTGTGATGGTGAAAGATGCCTTGAGGAAGGTGGATGCATCACCACTGTCTGTTGACCAGTTAGCAGAGATTCATGATAAGGTGTTTGTGGCTATGATGAGTAAGTTCTGTCTTTTGATTGCTAAAATGGCCTTGATTTGTGATTTGCCTCTTAGTATGATTCTTCTGTTGCCCAGTTACATAGGCCTTGTAGGGGTGTGATGCATCAGTGGTGTAGATTGCATTCTCCTTGCTCAGGGTCTGATTATGTAGAAGCCTGCAGAGCAGTTGTGAACAAGTTATCAGCACATAAGGTAGAATACTACAGGGGAAAAAAATTGAATCTTGTTGGGGTGATCAGGGGCTCCTGTTTACTCATTTGAATGATACTTGGGGCTGGATAATCAGTGACCTGCTGTATATTACAGTGGTACCTCGAGTTACGATGGTCCCCAAAATCGCCCTTTTATGTAAGTTTATTTTTTTAAATGCTTTTGTAAGTATATTTTTGGGGGTGTAAAAGGACTAGTCTAATTTACATTATTCCTTATGGGGATAAATTCGTTTGGTAATGGCACTTGAACAGCATTCTCGAACGAAAAAATATCGTAACTCGAGGTACCACTGTATTTTGTTGCTAGAGAAAGAAAGCACATTACTAATGTTTTGAAGGTAAAATTCTTTTTATCCTTGTTCTTCTTTACCATGTGTGAATTATGTATTTGCATTTGTTGTACATGGTGAGAAAGTCATATTCCTTTTGACATTTTTATTTAGTGCACTTGATCTCTTGACAGAGGTAATCGCCGCATCACTTTGGAGCAACTTGCAAAAACAGCTTGTAGTCTGGCAGATGGAGACTTAATTGAGAAAGCTATTAGGTCTGCCAATGCATGGTCACTCCTTCCTACACAGGTAATATTAAGTGAAAGTATTGGTGTGATATTAAGTTAGAGATTATGCAGAAATCATGTAGAATTATCCCCGATCTTTTTATGATGCCCTTCCAAATTGCTTACTATACCAAACAATAACTATCATCCATCAGTGTATGTATGTATTATCATCTGGCATGTACGTACATGCCAGATGATATAACACTGAAAAATATCAACTCAGAGTATTTAAAGAACTTAAATTTTGCAATAAAAAAACCCAAAGAAAACATGTGCATTGTTGAACTGTTGTTCCATGTTTGTTCAAGTATCTCAGATAGTCATCTATTCTGGCACAGTTATTTCCCTTCATCCATTCTGGATCTTTGTTTGTAAACGAGGCTGAGGTACGGACTTAAAGACTTTGTGAAAGTGCAAGCAGCCAACACTTCATTGAGCTTTGTAATAAATATAATAATTGATGGGTATACAGTGGACCCCCAGATTACACTATTAATCCGTTCCAGAGGGCTTAACTTAAACCGAAAATAACTTAATCCGAATCTATTTTCCCCATAAGAAATCATGGAAATTCAATTAATCCGTTTCAGACACTCAAAAGTATTAAAATAAATATTTTTTACACATTAACTTACACAGTACATGTATATATAAATTACAACTAATACATACAACAGTGTATTAACTTCACACTTACCTTTATTGAAGAGTTGTTGATGTGTGGAAGAAGGAAGGAGGGGGGAGGAAGGAGTAGTATGCTAATGTTTGGAAGGGGAATCCCCTTCCATTAACACTGCAGGTACCAAGTTCTTTTCTGGGGTTACTGGCCTTTTTCTTTTAATGCCACTAGGACCAGGTTGAGAGTCACTGGACCCCTCTCTAACCAAAAATCTGTCCAGGGAGCTCTGTGTCTGGCGTTTCTTTAAAACATCCCTGAAATGGGACACCACATTGTCATTGTACATGTTGCCAGCACGGCCTGCAACTGCTTTGTTAGGGTGATATTCGTCCATAAAGCCTTGCACATCAGTCCATTGTGCAATGATCTCCTTCAGTTCTACCATATTTCTGACATTCTTTACCACAGGGCTGGCACTAGCAGCTTTCTTTGGACCCATGGTGGCTTATTTAGCAGTTGCAGGCACTAAAAACAGTGGAAAAATGACAAAATGTATGGTATGAATTCGTATGTGGCGGCGGTGGCGCTCACTCGCTGTTAAACAATGGCACACTGCTGTCCCAGGGCACGTGTACGCGTCCAAGACGAATAGCGTATTCCGAGCGGCTCATCGTAAACTGAGCCAATATTTTTACGGAAAAATGTATTGCTAACCGAATTTAGCGTAATCTGACGCCATCGTAATCCGGGGGTCCACTGTAATTATTTTCTTTTGGGGATTTTCTTTCTTTTTGGGTCACCTGCCTTAGTGGGAGACGACCGACGTGTTGAAAAAAAAATTATTTTGAAAAGGTATTACAATTTGATGAGTACAATACTTACAGTTTTGTTAAATTTTTGTTTTCTCATTTTCTCAAGCATACAGTGGACCCTCTGTTTTCATGATTTTCGGTTATCGCCGACTTTTTTGGTCAAAATAGTCTCTGTTTTCGTTAATTCCCTCTGGTTTCGTCGGTCGTACGGAACACGTTCGAGTGCCTGTGCACACACAAAGCCTCCCACACACCATTCTGAGTCAGTGTGGCATTGTTTCTCGGCTAGCGAGGTCATACAAAATATTTTGTAATACTCCATTGTTTTTTGCGCTTGTTTATTGTGTGTAACTGCTAAATAAGCCACCATGGGCCCAAAGAAAGCTCCTAGTGCCAGCCCTTTGGTAAAGAAGGTGAGAAACAAGATAGAATTCAAGAAAGAACTCGTAGTAAAGTATACCAAAAGCAGAAAGGAGGAAGAGAGAGGGAAGAATTTGCCTTCTTCAGTGATTCTACGATATGTACTATACTAAAGCAGCAGGAGTCGATAAAGGCTATAGCGCCAGCCAGCGAGAAAGTGTAGCAAGTAAATTAAGCGATTAAGCGATAGAAAAAGGACACGAAACTAACTCCTCCAATGTTGTTGGAGGTATATAGGGCCACGGACAACATACGCTGCCCTCTGCCAGCATCTCCTCCAAGGTAAGTGTAAATATTTCTTATTTATAAAGTGTAAATATTTATTTATAAATTAGGTACATTGTTTCAGTGTGACTAGTGGTATTTCATTGTAGTGATGTATCGGATATCCAAATCCACATCCGCACAATTTCTTACATCCGTATCCGCATCCGTATTTCACTGCAAACAGATATCCGCATATACATCCGCATCCGAAATCCGTGGAACATCCGCACAATTTCTTACATTCGCATCCGCAGAATGAGTAAGACATCCGTATACACATCCGAGAATATCTAAATTTTCACATCCGATACATCCCTATTTCAGTGTGACTAGTGGCCACTACCACTATGTGGCTTATGCTGTCAGTGGCCCTGATAAACCCAACAACAACACCACCACCACTTGTCACAAACGTAATGACATTTTATTCATTCTAGAGTACGTATATATCATGTTTCTATGTTATTAATATTGTTTATTATGTCATATTACATGAATTGTGATAGATAAATAAACTGTAGAGTTGATATTAGCATCATATTGAAGCATTTTGTCATGTCTCCAAACAAACTCGCCTCCCTCTGGAACCGATTAATTGAATTTACATTATTTCTTATGGGAAATATTATTTCGGTTTTCGTCACTCTATGGAATGGATTAATCACAAAAACAGAGGGTCCACTGTATAAATAACAAGATAGAGGGATTTCATTTTGCCATGGTTCATTTTAGTTGGTGGTTTCCTGTTTCCTCTCCCTGCCCTGCTGTTAGTCTTGTCCTTCCCTTTCTCCCTCGTACTTGCAACTTATTTATCATTATTTACTGTATATTGTACTATGCATTTTTATTTATTTTATATGTCAGTTATATTAATTGTTAGTGACTAGCCAAGAATACTGTGTTCATTTACCCTGCACTTTTCCACTTTTTCAGGCCATGTTCAGCAGTGTGCTTCCTGGTGAATATATGTCTGGACATCTTGCAGCACAGATAGAGTTTCCACACTGGCTTGGCAATAATAGTCGTCGTAACAAATTTGACCGTTTAATGCAAGACCTCCAAATGCACATGAGACTCAAGTAAGTTCTTTTTCTTGAAGAAGTTTGGGTAATTTAATATTATGAATTTTAAAAATATGGTCATATTTTGTCTGAATGTACAGTGGTACCCCGGTTTACGATATTTTTTCATTCCAGAATGCTGTTCAAGTGCCATTACCAAACGAATTTATCTCCTTAAGAAAAGTTGTAAAATAGACTAGTCCTTTTAGACCCCCAAAATTACACTTACAAAAGCATTTAAAAAAATAAACTTACATAAAAGGGTGAGTTTGGGGACCATCGTAAACCGGGGTACCACTGTACTTGTATTTTGAAGTTAGAATTATTTATGGTGGTCAGAAGCATACAGGTCATTGATTGCATTGTTCCTGAGATGTATAGCCAATGTTATTAAGGAAACATTGATGATATTGTTCACAAGTGAGTACAGGTTCTACCTGTATGAAGATTTCTTCCCAGTATTTTCCCATCTCAGACAAAGCACTGATGGACTAGTTCAAAAGTAATCTATGGCTAACCTGCTAGTTGCTAAAGTCCCTAAACCTCAAAACTTCATTCACAGCCTCCTTCTAACTCTTCCTCATACATTCTTGCATTTATGCACCTTTATCACCCTCTCTCCATCTTTTTTAAATGACCAAAATATCTTGATAACCCCTCTTCCACTCCCTGAATTAATCCTATCATGCCATCTCTGGTGCCTCCAGCTTCTGCCTTACTCAAGCATTCAGTAAACCATGTAAAAGTATATGTATCACTGTGATGCATTCCCCTTTTGGCCTCTATTGACATTTTTTTTTTTTAACCATACTCAACATTTTCTTTCCTTAATATTTTTTATGATTGACTTCATTTTTCATAAACCCAAAACAAAATAGGCCCCTACTCCCCCTTCCCCCCCAAAAAAAAAAGCAAATTTGTGGAAGAAGTATCTGTAAAAACATTGGGTAATTGAAGCACACACTGGGAATTTGTGGGCTCATCTGTGCAATCTGTGGGTTCAGTTGTACAGTTTGAGTTCAGCTGTATAATTTGTGGGTTCAAGTGTGTAATTTATAGGTGCAACAATACAGTTTGTAGGTTCAGCTGTAGAATTTGTGTTCAGTTGTGCATTCAACTGTGAGGTAAATGTTAATATTTCAATGTATAATTATATATTTTATTTGAATTTTATTTGAATTTATGACCATAAATCCACAGAATTTCTGGAAGTAAGCTGGATGTTGGAATGGACTATTGTGGGTCACTGCGAAATGCAATAACAAATCCTCTGGTTGAGAATGGAGCAGACGGTGTTCCTGATGCTGTACAAGGGATGACATCATATGACCTCTTGCGTGAAGATCTGGAAGCTATTCTGGAGTTATCTCAGTGGCCAGGCATGAAGGATGTTATGAGCAAAGTCGAAAGCAAGGTAAACCACTGTTGTATAGAGGATGTGTAGACCAAGTGTTTACATTGAATCATATAAATGAACAATATTTAGATAAGGGTAAGGAAGTTTTTGTTGCATTTGTGGATTTTGGGAAAGGCTTATGATAGGGTGGATAGGGGAGCAATGTGGCAGATTTTGCAAGTGTATGGAATAGATGGTAGGTTACTGAAAGCAGTTGAGTGTTTATGAGGATAGTGAGGCTTAGGTTAGAATATGTAGAAGAGATTATTTTCCAGTAAAAGTAGGCCTTAGACAGGGATACATGATGTCACCATGGTTGTTTAACATATTTATAGATGGGGTTGTAAGAGAAGTGAATGCAGGGGTGTTCAGGAGAGGTGTGGAATTGGAAGATAAAAAATAATACAAAGTGTGAGTTGTCACAGTTGCTTTTTGCTGGTGACACGCTGCTTTTGGAGATTCTGAAGAGAAGTTGCAAAGGTTGGTGGACTAATTTGAGAGGGTATGTAAAAGGAGCTTAAAAGTGTACATTGGAAAGAGCAAGGTGATGAGGGTAACAAAAAATTTAGGTAATGAAAGATTGGATATCAGATTGGAGGGAGGGACTGGCAGTCTTCATTATCCTGATTTATAATTACTTAATTTTTTTTTTTTTTTGTATCCTGTTATTTTTTAATGCATTGTTTTTTAGGTGAAAGCAGCCTTTACTCGCACCTACAACAAAGTGAGCCACTTAACTCCATTTGCTACTCCAACCATCAATAAGAAGAAAAAAGGAAGTAAAACAGGAGTGGAGGAAATATATGGAGAAGAAGAGGAAGAGGAGGAGGATGAGAGTGTTGAGGAGGATATTTCAGCAAGTGGCATGATTAAGGTAATGGTTGCTGTTTAGTTTTTATTTACCAAACTATATTGTGATTTTAGCATAAGGTATCAGTTGCTTTAAATGTGGTTGTCTTTATTTAATTGTTAGTTTTAGCTCATACTAGAATATTTTGTAATTTAGCAGTATATGGTATTTTTTTTTTTTATCTCAGGCAAACAAAGGAAAGGTCAAGTGTGGACAAGCTGGCAGTAGCAAAGGACGAGGCTGTAGTGATGACAGCAGTATCAGGGGAAGAGGAAAAGGCAGAGGAAGAGGGAAGGGCAATAAATGACAATAAGTGCATTACTGGTAACAAATCTTGTAAGATTTTAAGGAATTATGGTATATCCTTATCAGATGGTGGAAAAGTATCTTGGCATCACCCTTTACTCCACTATGAGTCACATCTGTGATTTTCTCTAGTATACCCCATATTTTCTACTTTGCTATAACAAATTCTTCCCTATCTACTTATATGTATACATCAGCTATTCTTAGATAATTTCATGTCTGCATTTTTAGATTTATTATTCAATGTTCATTTGCATAAGGTTAAAAGGAGTGAATTGTCACAAGCCTATGTGGCTTGGATTTTTCTGCCTTACACATATTTCACCATTCATTTTATCAAGATATCTTTGAATATCTTAAGTGGCGTGTGTATTTATTTTAACACTGGCAGTCTTCCACCAAGGTAGGGTGACCTGAAAAAGAAACATCATTCACTCTATCACTGTCTTGCCAGAGGTGTGCAGATACTATAGTTCAGATGCCCCTCCAAACTGCATATATTTCCACCCCTCCTTCAGAGTGCAGGCACTGTACTACCCTCCTCCAAGACTAGTCTGGCTAACTGGTTTTCCTTAATCCCTTCACAAAATGTTACCTTGCTCACACTCCAACAGGTCAAGTCCCAAAAACCATTTGCCTCCACTCCTATCTAACATGCTCACACATGCTGCATGTCCAAGCCCCTTACACACAAAACCTTCACCCCCTCCTCCATCCTTTCCTAGGACAACCCCTACCATGCTTTCCCTCTACTACAGATTTATACACCCTCTAGGACAGTCATCCTATTTTGCTCCACCCATTCTAAATGTGCAGTCTACCTCAACCCTCTGAATAATACTTTTAGTAACTCTGCACTTCCTAATCTCTAAACTATGAATTCAATGCATAATATTTACACCACACATTACCCTCAGACATGACATCACTACCTCCAACCACCCCTCTGCAACATTCACAATCCAAGCTTCACACCCATATAAGAGTGCTGGTACCACCATACTCATTCTCCATGGATAACATTGTCTCCACAGATGCCTCAGTGCACTAGTCCCCTTTTTTCCTTCATCAGTTCTATGGTTCACCTCATCTTTCGTAGACCCATCTGCCAACAAGTCCACTCCCAAATATCTGAACACATTTACTACCTCCTTCCAATCTGATACCCATTATTAATTATTATAATCATAACTAAGTGCTAAACCCACAAGGGGTTTGATATTCCACCAAGGTAGAGTGACCCAAAAAAGAAGATACACTTTCACCATCATTCACTCCATCACTGTCTTGCCAGAAGGGTACCAATACTAGTTCAAAACTGCAAGAGATATTTATATGAGGGTTCTGTATTTATTTTGCACTGTAATGTTGCAAGTTGAAAAAAATGCATGTAATAAATTTGTATTTTAGTGGTAAGTATAAAATATTTTTTCATTATGGTCATGTCTTCCGTGAGGGAAAATAGACATGAATGCATGCATTCACTTAGGACACCTTTATTTAAGACTTTTTGTTCCTTGGGACTTCATCATTTTGGATATGTACTTGAAGTGATCAAAGTCCAAAAATTGAAATGTCAATAAAGGCGTCCTAAGTGAATGCAGTCACGTCCATTTCACTTGCCTTCTGTCATGGTGTTTGAAGTGATTATCAAAGACAGGTGTATATATGAAATATATTTAATTAGTTTCACAATTGGCACAGTGTAATATACTGTAGTATGACATATAGTAAAGCTGGTGCCTCACACCTTTTAGATGTGTAAAAACTATCTTACCATAATGCCTCAAGAGTTGAATAACCCATAAAAGTTGTGGTTTTTTTTTTATAAATGTTATATGATACTGTATTATGACACCTTCATGAATTAATTATTGGTTATTGTAAATAATTTTGCTACAAAAAGTAATATAATCTAATTGAACTGTTCCCAGACCTGGTAATTAAGACAGGAACTGATAGTGATACATGTTTTAAGTCTGATATATAACCATTCATGTGGTTCATAAGCCAGCATGTGTAAATAATGTGAGAATAAAGTTAAAAGATATATTGTTGATACCTTCTGATTATTAATGGTTGAAGAATATAAGATAAGTAAAGGCTGCAGATTAAGGCTGTGAATACAAGTAATGTGCTCTCAGCTTTTCCTATGTGCAGTGCAGCTGAAAGTAAAATGGAACAAACCTTACAAAGTGCAAATGTTATAATGTTTGTAAAATAAAAATATTAAAATGTTTTCAGTTTGTGTTAAAACCATTATTCACTTAGTTCATCTGTATTTTACACATTATTTGCTCTAGGAACTCTTGGTAGTTATTTTAACTGGGGAAGCACTGAACTTGTAGGTATTGTATGGTGCCTGAGTAATGAGAGGCAAACAGGTTTGATCTATTAAGTAAAGGAAGGATAGGTCCAATTTCTTAGATCAAGAGCCCCTCTCCAACATCCCTTGAGGGGCCCATAAAGTGGTAGAAATGATATGCACTTCTCAGTGTACAGTACATATCAGTAGATGTACTGAGTTTGATACCTATTTTAGGCAAAGTATTCTTTATGTTGGTGTATAGGTGAATTGCACTCTTACCATTATTCAGTTAATATACATTAACCTAACACCATAAGTGGGTTGCCACATGCACCTCAGACATTTCAAATTGTGGAGCCTCTGGTAATGTACTGCTTATATAGTTCAGCACTAATATTCCAGAAACATCTGGGGAAGGAATTATGTGTACAGACCATTTTTTCTGGAGACAGATTTTAACACCCTTACTCTGACTACCTATGGCAGTCCCACCTTTGCTACGGACACTTTGCTTTTCTAACTTGAGCTGTGACTACCATCCTTTCAACCAATGCTCTTTCCTTATTGGTGCCAAGTAGCATCATACAAATTATAGGTTTAGAGTTTTCTGTGAGCATTAAAGGTTAGGTTAGGTTAGGTTAGGTTAGGTACTGGGGCATCCCACATTAGGTTGACAGAGACTTGCTAAGTGCATATTTGTTGTATACTTAGACCAATATACTACTGGTTTCTGCTCACTTGGAAACTGTGCCTTCTCCAAGAGCTGTGGCCCATTGGTGGGCAACAAATTTCTCTGGTGAAAGGATAAAGGTAAAATAGGAGGCTTAGTGTTGTGCTCCTAAATTAATCTGCTGGTCATGTACCATACCTCTCCATTAACTATGGGGCTGTTAGTGTATTTAGTGCTTAACCTTGCTGGACTCTATGGTGAGCAAGCTGTATGATAAAGATATAAAATCGTATCCCTTGTACAGCACCTATCAGATTCAAATATTTATTTCCAAAAAAAACAAAATGCATAGGATAGCTGGAGATGTTGCAAATTGGTAGGTCATATGAACTTTGTTACCCTACCATGGTAAGAAATCACTGATGTGAAAAAATAAAATGTCTTGTGCAAGAGAAAATACAAATAATGGAAAGGCAATAGTATTTATTTTATATCCCAGATGATTAGTAGAGTGGTACTGTCCTCAAGGGAGGTGCCATGATGTTGGTGAAAGGGCTCTTGAATCTTGAATCAGGTAAGTGGGCCTTGGATCAATCCTGATTACTTTCCATCTCCCATGTGCTATATGACCCCTTTGGGTTTAGTGCTTCCCCTTATAAAAATAATAAAATGGTTATTTTTAAGTAAAAACATCAGTATAGATGACTAACCTCTAGTACTTTGGATGCTGGAGATAAAAATGAATATGAGCACGAATCCTTGAAATGTAATACTTGAGCCTTGGTACCATATAATTGCTGCAATGTTGGCCAGTCGTCCACACTGGCCCAGTAACAGTCCATTGTAAATTGATGACCATGTTCTAAAAATTAACACATGTTTACACTTAAGGTATTTGTTTTCTTAGTGTTGCAACATTCTTATATACTATTAAAGTTCTTTATTATGATGAATGGTAAAATCTGATAGCTTATAATGTATCTCATACCCATTCTCTGGGCAGTAGTCAAAAGATTACTGACATAATTAGCCAAAGACTGGGCCTTAACCTTTTTTGTATGATAAGATCTTAATATTGAAATCAGTTCAGTAAAATCAGCATATACAATATTAAATACAAAGTTGCAAAATTGTGCTTACCTGTAGGACAATTTTATCCAGGAATAAATTGTGATTATTATCCCAAATATTCCAATTTCTGAAATGAAGATGACAAACCTTTAAGTGTGTTTAGAAATATTTAAATCACTGATGCTACAGAAGTTTTCCTTGTTTATTATTAATTTCACATTTATGACAACTAATTTATCACTATTATTTATGAGGTACCTAAATCATAAACATGAGCTAATATTATCAACATAGTTAACTAAATTAAAGACATTTGCTTACCAATAGCAGTTAATATACACATTATATACAAGTACACTTCATTATTTTTTATTCCATTTCCAGCTAAGAGACTGTGAGCAAAGTTGGTCCACCTGATATATCCTTCACTTAGGACTAGAGACACAGCAAGCTTCATGTAGAATTGAGGTGTCTGAAAATGAATGCCTATGTATAATGAACATACCCTCAGATTATTCATTCAGTAATAATTATGTGGAAACGCTAAACTGTAATTCATTCAGTAAAAATACAGAAAACATTACATTGTAGAATTTAAAAAAAAAAAATAATGAGATAGTGCAGCACTGTATGACCCTAGTGGGTTTAGCGCTTAGTTATGATTTTAATAATACTGTAATGAGATAGTGATAACAAGAATACACAAGTGTGCACCTATGTTTACTGAATGCTTGAGCAAACACATCATCTTGACAAGCCAAGAAATTTCTTATCTAATTTGATGTTACAGTTTTGGAGCAATAATTGTGTCTCAGTATTTTAAAATGAACTCATAGAAAACCATTATAATAAACAAAGTTTAACAAAAAATATAGGCTTACACCTGGACAACTAAAATTAAATATTTATATCCAACACATTACATCATCAGAGAACAACTGTACCTTGATAATGTGAGAAATCATGAAAGTGCTTTATATAACACTACTTTTCACTGTGGTTATATTGCACAGCAATAAATAAATAATATACATATACTATATCCAAACAATGGAGGGATGGGGTAAAAGAGGTTTTATGTGCAAGGGACATGCAGCAGGCATGTGTGAGTGTGTTAGATAGGAGTGAATTGAGACTAATGGTTTTTGGAACCTGATGAGCTGTTGGAGTGTGAGCAGGGTAATATTTTGTGAAGGGATTCAGGAAAACCAGTTAGCCAGACTTGAGTCCTGGAGGTGGGAAGTACAATACCTGCACTTTAAAGGAGGGGTTTGGGATATTGGCTGTTTAGAGTGACATCTAAACTCTCATATCTGGGTGCCTCTGCAAAGACAGTGATATTATGTGAATGATGGTGAAAGTGTTTCTTTCTTTGTTGGGTCACCCTGCCTTGGTGGGAGATGGCCATCGTGTTGAAAAAAAAAGAAAATCCAAACAAAAACATAGAGAGTTTAGGGGAACAGTACATATTTGAAGATTCTTGATTTACAGGGATCTGTAAAAACCCAACTTCAGCAAATTTGGGGGATCAATTGTACTGTAAAACTGTACTAGGCTTAGAATGCATATTCTTTTATACTTTATATATATTTTCTTTGTTCATCATTCTCACAGAATATATATGTCATACACAAAAAGGAAGATTGTTTATCACGTACTGCACCATCCTATATAATAATTAAATATGAAACAGTAAAACTAAAGGCTTAACAAGTATTTTGATAAAAACTGAATAGTAAACTCACAAAGTTGTCTGCATTGTAGAGAATATGCCTGTATACAGTGATCTCCTGCAGCATCATATCCATAAAGATAATACTCTTCTCACATTCCACGTACCGGTCAATTATTTGCCCACATGCACACTGACAAAGAATTAATTCTGTATGAGAAATATATGTTGAAATTTGTCTTTCCATTAACTTAAAAGATCAGTAGTTTTAGACCTGTTTGCGATTTTACCAATATTATACAGTGGTACCTCGAGTTACGAGCAGCTCCCAACTTGAACAATTATGTAAGTGTATTTTTTAAGTGCTTTTGTAAGTGTATTTTTGGGGGTCTGAAACGGATTAATCTAATTTTCATTATTCCTTATGGGAACAAATTTGTTCGGTATCGGCACTCAAACAGCCTTCTGGAACGAATTAAGTTCGTAACTCGAGGTACCACTGTATAGGAACTAACCTGCACATAATTATCACTGGAAATACATTAATTTCTCTCATTTGAAGCTTTTGTACTGTATTAAAAAATTTCCAAATTTGTTCACCCACACCATTTTCCCACAACCTGACACCCCACACCTTACTCTACTTTTCACCCTAACCCACCATTCACATACCTAAACACTTAAAACTGACAGTGACTACAGCGAAATGGACCAAATAGGACCAAAAGAGGAGACCGGCATTCAAATACCAGACCTGCTACCAGATGTACAACCAGAGAAACACGCTTTCCACTACACTGAAGTAACTGACTCCTATATCAACTGCACAGTGTTCAATGTGAAGTCAACATAAGGGAAACCTAATCAACAAAACTACAAGGAAACTGACAGGTCTGTAGTGTAGAGTAGTGTCGGGTTTTTTCCCTCAGTGTCAGGTGAGGGAATGAAGTGAACATTTAAACATGGCTGACTGGCATTCAGTCACCAGCTACTGCCAGATGTGCAACTACGAAGCGACGTTCTAACTATACTGACAGTAGCTGACCATTATATCAACTGCACCAGTGTTAATGGGAGGGAAACACAGGAGAAACCACTAAATCTACAAAACAAACTCCGAGGAAACTGTCAGGCTATAGCGGCGGTTCTTTCCCTCAGTGAAATGCGAGAAGGAGGTGGATTAGTTAAACAGCCAAGGATATTTTTTCAATAGCTGACTTCCATTTTAACTGACCAGTGTACATTAGGAGGGAAACATAGGAGAAAACGCCAAATCTAACGACAAAACTCCAAGGAATCTGTCAGGGTGTGGTGGCCGTTTTTTTCCCTCAGCACTTTTAAAAATGGCTGACACATCAACTCTACGAGGAATCAGACAACAACAGGATGAGCCCCGCTAAATGAGATTGATGGGGCTTTGGAAGGAATCTGCTGGATGGAAATGAGCTAGAAGTGTGATAGATGAAGCCGGACTGTGAAGTGTGGACTGAAAGGGGTTTGTGAAATAAGGGGTAATGGGGGTGTGTGATAACAGGAAACTTACTAGTAATCAGTGGTGATTTCTAGAGTAGCTACTAGGCCATTGCTAGGTTTCTGATAGGATCAGTGGTTTCTTTTTAATAAAAATAAAAAAAATAAAGAAAAGAAGAGTAAACATGGCTGGCTTAAGAGGGGTTCAGGCTGCCATAGGTATATTTATCATTATACTAGTACGTACTACATTTCTCTGAAGAAGGAAATCAGTCATGGGGACTGGAAAAGATGAATGGGGGTGATAGCTCCCTGGAAAGTGAAAGCCCAAAATTGGCCATCCTACCAGAAACGTAAGTGCCACTATCGCCGCAAGATATGGCAACACCACATAACCAAACAAAAACAGTGGTGCACAGCTTTTATAGTTGTGCTATTAAGTGGTGATATCCATACTAATCCAGGACCTCAATCTATGGTACAAGTGCAAAACAGACAGATAAATCATGGTGATAATGACGGTCTAGTAGCTAGGAATGATAACCTTAACTCTATATGTAATTCAAAGATAGGTCAATGTGAGACAACAGATCCATTCTTAATATCTCAGACACCACCAGACATATGTATACACTGTACTAAGGTACGAAAGAAAAACAGTAAACTTAGCATATGTAAAATGAGTAAGGGGTGGGTGCATAATGGATGTATGTTTGATTATGGTAATGGTGCCAGATTTCATTTTGTTTGTAACAAATGCACTTTGGCACAGTTACCCTTTAGCAATGATGACATTGATTTACCTATTTTTAATGCTAATGGCCCCTTGCCATATATTGATGATTATGATTGTTTTATGAAAACAGGCCTTCAGTTTATTCATGTCAATGCAAGATCACTTCTTCCAAAATTGGCACAGATTAAGATTCTAGCTAACAGAACTAAAGCGGCAGTTATATCCATCTCGGAATCCTGGTTGGATGATTCGGTGACTGACGATGAGGTCAAAATAGAAGGTTACAATATAAAACGCTTAGATAGGAATAGAAAAGGTGGTGGGGTATGTGCCTACATAAGGAACGAATTAGCCTATAATCCAAGACCTGACTTAAATGACAATAAACTGGAGATTCTATGGTTTGAAGTGTTGCTTCCCAAGACCAAATCCATCTTAGTAAGAACTAGTTACCGTGACTTGATAACAATGTGGAAACAGTAATACTGTACTGGGAGACTTCAACATCTGTTTTCAACAGCAAAATAACGGGCTATGTAAAAAGTATACGCAAATTCTGGATTTAAAAAGTTACACTCAACTAATTAATACACCAACCCGGATCACACAGTTCTTAGCCACCCTAATTGACCACATAGTTTGTAACCGCCCTGAGAACATTAGTCAGTCAGGCGTCATTACCACAGGTCTTAGTGATCATTTCATCATTTACTGTATACCAGGAAAATCACTAGGGAACGGATAGGCCTACACAGGACAATAAAAATTAGGTCAACTAGAAACTACAGTAAAGAAACACTGGTAAATATGCTACACAATTGTGACTGGTCAGTGATAACAAGTTGCACAGATGTAAATGATGCCTTGGAAAAATTCAAAACAATGTTCACTGCCATCCTTGATAATATTGCACCAGTTAAAGAGGTTAGGATTAAACGAAGAACTGAACACTGGATGACTACTGAGATATTAGATGCATGTAATATGAAATTCAGAGACCAGTTGATAAAAAGATTTAAGGCAAACAGACAGGATATTGCAGCGCTAAATGAATTCTAAAGGGTAAGGAACAGAGTGCAGAGGCTTATAAGAAGCGCAAAGGCAAGGCACTATTAAATAACAAAAAAGGCACAATACCGTGACTGGAACAATACACACACAACCCGCACATATAAAAAGGAGAGGAGCTTACGACGACGTTTCGGTCCGACTTGGACCATTTACTACTACTACCACTACCATTACTACCTCCATTATTTAACCCTCCACCACTTCCTTGTGCCCTTCCCTGTCTGCCTGCCTATAAATACCCCTTCTTCCTGTCCTGTGTGTTAGTGTGACTTTGTAAATGGTCCAAGTCAGACCGAAACGTCGTCGTAAGCTCTCCTTTTTATAGGTGCGGGTTGTGTGTGCAAGGCACTATTGCTCAAAAATCGAAGAGTACAAGAATAACCCTAGAAAGCTCTGGCAACAACTAAAACAGTTGGGGTATAGCCATAAACCCATAGATAGATCTAACATAGTACTAAATGTCGATAACGAGGTATGCCACGAAACAACTAAAGTGGCAAATTATTTTAATTCATACTACACAACTGTCGCATCAACACTAGTAAGTAAGCTACCAGCTGCATCAAATACAGTGGACCCCCGAGTTTCGTAAACCCCGGAAATCGTACATTTATGTAAGTATAATATTGTAAGTGCTTGTGGAAAAGTATTTTTGGGGGTCTGAAATAGACTAACCTACGTGACATTTTTCCTTAAGGGAGTAAATTCGTTCGGTAATGGCACTTGAGCAGACTTCAGGAGTGAAGTTTTATGAAACTCGGGGGTCCACTGTACCTTTAACACAGACTCTGATAAGTTTAAAACATACTCTACCAATAAAGGGGTAACTCCAAACAGTTGTCGACTAGTAAGTGTATCTCATGACTTTGTGAAGCAGGTTAAACCCAACTAAGAGCACCGGCCCAGATAACATCCTGTCTAAGTTCCTAAAAGATGGTGCCTCTGAACTGGCAATCCCCATTGCTCACATAATAAATTTGTCCATCACCACTAATACAGTACCAGAGGAGTTCAAGGAGGCCAGAGTTACTCCTATCTTCAAGAAAAATAGTAGGTCTAATGTCAGCAACTATAGGCCTGTTAGTATACTCAGTGTAATATCCAAAATTCTAGAGAGGGCGGTGTACTGTCAAGTAGTTAAGTATCTTAATGACAACAACATTCTTCATAGTTACCAATCAGGCTTTAGGAGCTCTTACTCAACTGACACCTCCCTAATTAATCTGATGGATTACATGAGAACTGAAATGTCTATAGGGAACCTCATAGGAATGGTAACTTTAGACTTGCAAAAGGCCTTCGATACTGTCAACCACAATGTATTATGTAAGAAACTTTAAGCTATCGGCATAGGCTCCATAGAATGGTTTAAGCCCTATCTTAACAATAGGAAACAAATTGTCAAAATCAGCAAAACAGAATCAGAACCACTGCCGATAGCATGTGGAGTACCCCAAGGTAGTATTCTGGGTCCCTTATTATTCCTGTGTTATGTAAATGATATGCCCATCAGTGTCATGTGCAAACTCCTACTGTATGCGGATGACAGTGCTCTGTTAGTGTCAGGTAAATACCCACAAGATATAGCTAATGTAATAACACTGGAACTGGAGTCCTGCAGCAAATGGTTAGTAGACAACAAACTATCGTTACACCTCGGGAAAACAGAAGTCATACTCTTTGGCACGAAATATAAACTGAGAAGGGTAAATAATTTTAATGTCCGGTGTAATGGGGAATCCTTTATAAATAGAAACAGTGCCTATCTCCTCAGGCATTCAAAAACCTGTGTCTATCCCTTAAACACTGCCATGTAAAATAAATTCTTATTCTTCATGGTATTCTTCTCTAACAAAAAGAACTGAAAGAGACTACAAATTTCCAAAAAATAAGATGGCAAGATTTATCCTGGACCTGCAGCTAAGAGCAGATGTATGCCAGGATGAATTACAAAAGATGGACATGCTTAAAGTGACAGATAGGGTAAGGCAGCTGAAGCACAACCATGTACATATACAAAATTGGTAACAGTGTCCAGAATATCCTGCTGCAAATTTTGTCAAAGTAAGGAACCAAAACCAGTATGGTACTAGTGGAAGGGAACACAATTTTGTAGTACCCCCCATAGGTGACCAGGCCTCAAACACCTACTACACAGCAATAAAGAAATGGAATGGGTTACCTGATCATATCAAGTTCAGTCATTGTATGTATAAGACAATTTAAGAAGAGAGCCAAAGAATATCTAATGAATTAAGGTAGACAAAAAGGGAGGAAAGTGTTTTTATGTTTTGTTAAATTGTTCATAATTTTTGATAATTTTTTAGGATTTCATTTAGTGTTAACATATATTTATTGTAAAATTTCTGTGAATTCTTCTAATTTTGCTCTATTTTATTATTACTGTTAAGATGAAAGTTTAATTGATGGAATGTACAAATGCCTAAATAAGAAAATTAATATGGACCCCAATGAATATGTCACAGTGTTTTATTTTATTGGGTTATCCTAGGCAAATTATATATAAATTGCATTGTATATGCCCATAATCAACAACATTGTATAAAAAATTTATAGGTTATGAATCTAAAGCCTAAATATATACATGTATTTACTTACACATTCAAGAAGTTTAATAAATGTTCCATCAGTGGTCTTGAGTATGGCTGGTGCAGGAGCAAGACAAGATATGCAGCGATAAGTGGCAGAGGAGGGACCAACAGATGCCATTGTCTTCCATGAAGGCCTCTTGCTACTTTTCCTGTATGTTACAGCTACATATAAAGGAGACCTTAGAAAGAAAGTCCTATTATAGGAGAAATCTTGTCCAATTTATCAGCATGCTAAACAAAACAAACAGCATTACGAGTGACACACCACATACCAAATACAGTGGTACCCCGACTTACGATGGTCCCCAAACACACCCTTTTATGTAAGTTTATTTTTTTAAATGCTTTTGTAAGTGTAATTTTGGGGGTCTAAAAGGACTAGTCTATTTTACATCATTTCTTATGGAGATAAATTCGTTTGGTAATGGCACTTGAACAGCATTCTGGAATGAAAAAATATCGTAAGTCGGGGTACCACTGTATGAACTAGATACTCCCATCACCAGGAAAGGACGGTATCACCTATGACATCATTAAATTGCTGAGGTGTGTGCCTGGTAACCCACTGTTACAACTGTACAATATGAGTTACACTACAGGTCAGTTACCTTCATGGACCAATAGCATTATTATACCAATATACACGTCACCCAATACAGTATTAGTGGATTCAAACATAGCAAATTGTGTCGCAACATTTTTAATTGTACAAGGGGACAGAAGGCGCAAATGCACAACTATTCTTAATATTAAAAATGCTTTCGATGTTGCAAACAGAGAAGTTACTTTGTGTAAATAAGCTAAAAATGGACATTGGTGGTTTAATTTTACAGTAGACTTTTGTTGATCTCATTAACAGAAACTTTTCTGCACTTTTTCAGGTCTACAAAACCACAACTAAAGAAATGTAACTTGGCACTTCTCATATAAGTCCTGTGCTGCTTAATGTATTAATCAATGCCTTGCTTGAATGTATACAGACACCCTCAGTAATATAACAATTATCTATGCTGATGACATTCTTGTGTATACTATGTAAAATTTTTCATGAAATGCAAACCACTCTAAATCATTTACACAGTATGTGATAATAAGCTAATCTTGGCCTTATAATTTCTGAAGAGAATACCAAAGTGTATAACAGACACATTGGTAACCATAAAAGTGGACCATCAAAATTAAAAATTAATAGGGGTCTATTACAAGGACCCCAATGGAGATAATAATAATAATAATAATAATAATAATAATAATAATAATAATAATACTTTATTGTGACATGGTACAATGATACATGGTAGACAAGATATATTTCTTAATGAGATGTACATGCCAAAAGCCCCTAATATGCTGTGCATTGCGGGCATTCTTAAGACTACTTTATTCTAGAGTACAGTGGACCCCCGAGTTTCGTAAACCCCGGAAATCGTACATTTATGTAAGTATAATATTGTAAGTGCTTATGGAAAAGTATTTTTGGGGGTCTGAAATAGACTAACCTACGTGACATTTTTTCTTAAGGGGGTAAATTCGTTCGGTAATGGCACTTGAGCAGACTTCAGGAGTGAAGTTTTTACGAAACTCGGGGGTCCACTGTACATGGTAAAAAGTTATGGTTGACAATTTATAAAATAAGTATAATTGCATATCTAAGTTATAAAGTTTGAATATAAGTTGAACATATCAATTAATTGCAGCAATGCAACTAATTGAGTGAGATAACAATTTAAAACAATTAGTTGCATTGCAGTTACAGTTTACGTAGTCATTATAATGTAAATGTTAGGTAATAGTTAGCTTAGTATGTATTATTCATAACAGGTTTTTACATTTAAGTGATTAGTCAGGTTTTTACATTAAGTGATTATTCTACTTTGTTGAGAATGTTTGATATTGAGCATTTAGCTTTGGGTGAGAAGGTGATTTTTTAGCATCGTTTTGAATTGGGGTACAGGCAGGGTTTCTTTGGCAATGACAGGTAATGAATTCCAAATTTTCGTGCCTTTTATATGCATTGAGTTTTTACATAGTGTTAGATGGACACGGGGAACATCGAGGAGTGATCTGTGTCTAGTGTTATGGTCATGTGTCCTGTTAAAATTGGTAAGGAGAAGTTTGAGTGGTGGGTTAATATTTGCATAGAGTGTTCTATGTATGTAATAGGCACAGTAAAAAGTATGGATGTCTTGTATGGTGAGTAAGTTTAGGTTTTTGAATATTGGTGGAGTATGTTGTCTGGAGTGTGAATTTGTTATCATTCTAACTGCTGCCTTTTATTGTGTTATTAGTGGTCTGAGATGAGTTATTGATGTAGAGCCCCATGCGCAGATTCCATAAGTCACTTTGACTTTTTTTTAGCTTATCCTAGGTAATTTAGACTATATATGATAATTGTACTTTTGTGTACCTGTGCCTAAATAAACTTGCTTATGTGTCCTGTAAATATCTAGGTACACGTACAGTATTACTGTTCATGTACGATAAAATCTGTGAACAGAAGTAACCAATGGAAACTCGAAGCAATGGCTTTAAGTTGGATAAATTCAGATTCAGAAGGGATATAGGAAAGCATTGGTTTGTTAATAGAGTTGTCGATGAGTGGAACAAACTCCCGAGTACAATTATAGAGGCTAAAACGTTGTGTAGTTTTAAAAATAGGCTAGATAAATATATGAGTGGGTGCGGGTGGGTGTGAGTTGTACCTGACTAGTTTGTGCTACTAGGTCAGATGCCGTGCTCCTTCCTTAAGTGAATGTAACCTGACCTGGCTGGGTCGGGGCATTGGCTTAAGCCGGTGGGAGACTTGGACCTGCCTCGCATGGGCCAGTAGGCCTGCTGCAGTGTTCCTTCTTTCTTATGTTCTTATGAAACATGATACAGTCCTCGATGACACAATGACTTTCTTGGGTCATACTAGGTGGCTAACATTTCCTACCCTGGGTTATCCTGGGTAGCTAACACTCCCTACCTAGGGTTATCCTGGGTGGCTAACACTCCCAACCTGGGTTATCCTGGGTAGCTAACACTCTATCCTGGGTGGCTAACACTCCCTACCCAGGGTCAACCTGGGTGGCTAACACTCCCTACCCAGGGTCAACCTGGGTGGCTAACACTCCCTACCCAGGGTCAACCTGGGTGGCTAACACTCCCTACCCAGGGTCAACCTGGGTGGCTAACACTCCCTACCCAGGGTCAACCTGGGTGGCTAACACTCCCTACCC
Organism: Cherax destructor; assembly: GCA_009830355.1. Lineage (NCBI taxonomy): Eukaryota > Metazoa > Arthropoda > Malacostraca > Decapoda > Parastacidae > Cherax > Cherax destructor. The sequence goes on from WNWK01006815.1 coordinate 60,267, forward strand.
AGGGTCAACCTGGGTGGCTAACACTCCCTACCCAGGGTCAACCTGGGTGGCTAACACTCCCTACCCAGGGTCAACCTGGGTGGCTAACACTCCTACCCAGGGTCAACCTGGGTGGCTAACACTCCTACCCAGGGTCAACCTGGGTGGCTAACACTCCTACCCAGGGTCAACCTGGGTGGCTAACACTCCTACCCAGGGTCAACCTGGGTGGCTAACACTCCCTACCCAGGGTCAACCTGGGTGGCTAACACTCCTACCCAGGGTCAACCTGGGTGGCTAACACTCCCTACCCAGGGTCAACCTGGGTGGCTAACACTCCCTACCCAGGGTCATCCTGGGTGGCTAACACTCCCTACCCAGGGTCAACCTGGGTGGCTAACACTCCCTACCCAGGGTCATCCTGGGTGGCTAACACTCCCTACCCAGGGTTATTATTATTATAATCAAATAGAAGCGCTAAACCACAGGGGTCTACCCAGGGTTAACCTGGGTGGCTAACACTCCCTACCCAGGGTTAACCTGGGTGGCTAACACTCCCTACCCAGGGTTAACCTGGGTGGCTAACACTCCTACCCAGGGTTAACCTGGGTGGCTAACACTCCCTACCCAGGGTTAACCTGGGTGGCTAACACTCCCTACCCAGGGTTAACCTGGGTGGCTAACACTCCCTACCCAGGGTTAACCTGGGTGGCTAACACTCCCTACCCAGGGTTAACCTGGGTGGCTAACACTCCCTACCCAGGGTCAACCTGGGTGGCTAACATTCCCTACCCAGGGTTAACCTAGGTGGATAACACTCCCTACCCAGGGTTATCCTGGGTGGCTAACACTCCCTACCCAGGGTTAACCTAGGTGGATAACACTCCCTACCCAGGGTTATCCTGGGTGGATAACACTCCCTACCCAGGGTTATCCTGGGTGGATAACACTCCCTACCCAGGGTTATCCTGGGTGGATAACACTCCCTACCCAGGGTTATCCTGGGTGGATAACACTCCCTACCCAGGGTTATCCTGGGTGGATAACACTCCCTACCCAGGGTTAACCTGGGTGGATAACACTCCCTACCCAGGGTTATCCTGAGTGGATAACACTCCCTACCCAGGGTTATCCTGGGTGGATAACACTCCCTACCCAGGGTTAACCTGGGTGGATAACACTCCCTACCCAGGGTTATCCTGGGTGGATAACACTCCCTACCCAGGGTTAACCTGGGTGGATATTATTATTATTATAATCAAATAGAAGCGCTAAACCACAGGGGTCATACAGCACCTGGGTGGATAACACCCTACCCAGGGTTATCCTGGGTGGATAACACTCCCTACCCAGGGTTATCCTGGGTGGATAACACTCCCTACCCAGGGTTATCCTGGGTGGATAACACTCCCTACCCCAGGTGAAAAATCCCAACAAATCTTTTCTTATCTTAACAATGTATTATTATTATTACAATAAAAACTATGCGGTAAACCCACAAGGGTACTTAACAACGTAAAGACAACTTGAAGCTCTCGGAACTTTTGTTATTATTATCAGTTTAAGAGTTAAACATTATCATCCTACGCTGTATGACCTTGATGGTCATAGTGTAGATAAGACATTTACAATCATGAGACAATATATGTTATCCACACTGTGTCAAGTAAGACTAACTTCTTGTTGGGTGTATTAAGGGCCACTGACTTGTTACGTAGTATCGAGCCTGCTGGCTGCTGCTCCAGGTATTAAGTAAGTTTATTTAGGTACAGGTACACATAAATACAGTTAGACAAATAATACATAATAACGTATTGCAATCAACACATCATCAGGAGCTCTTGCAATGTTGCAGAAAGTGGGAAATCCAGGACCTTCCTGGATTTCTTACTCTATTTCTGCAACATTGCAAAGCTCTTGATTCGAACACGACAGACCTAGAGCTATCATTTAACCTCCCTGTGGTTATTTTGCATCTTGTGTCGCTCGTTCACGATTATTGAATAACAGTAACATATATGTAAATTACCCAGGATAACCCACCAAACAATCAACACACTGACTTATTTCTATTGCACTTATTTCCACTGAAAACAAATATTGCCCAAATTATTATTATTACTATTATAATAATAATTATTATTATTTTATTACAATCAGAACTATACAATACGAATTTATTTATTTTCTTAAGTATACAAAATGTAGTTTACATATAAAAAACAGTCATAAAAGAAAGCCACTAGCATATATTGCATTTCGGGCGGAGCTAAACCCACAAGGGTTAATATTGCCCAAAGCTAGGCCATGAAAGAAAAAGGAACTGGAATTCACTTTATATTTTTAGACACTGTCTTGAACACTATGTGCTTAATTGTGCACTTATTGAGGAATATAGAGATAGACAGTATAATAACCTATGTGACATGTCAAGATATCTTATTCATGAAATAAGATACCATTTGTACTAAGCAAATTTCCTAAATTTGCTTGTAACAGATAATTGAAATGTAGATATAAACCCAAATGTACAATTGTTAACCCCTTTGGGGCCTAGTGCCTAGGCCTAGTGTGTATCCATATGCTCTTGGGCTACCCTCCACAGGATGGTATGGGTGCACAATAAACTAGCCACTTCGGTGGCAAAAATCTAAAAATCTATTTTTAGCTAACACACATGTAAATATAAATAACTCATTTTACCTTATTACTAGTATATCTCCTTTATAGTATAATAAGAAGATATTATCTCCTTTATAGTATAATAATAAGGTATTAAAAGGACCCCAGTGGAAATAAGTCACTGAATTTTTTGGGTTATTTTGGAGGGTTCTCTACACATATGCTGCTATGTTTGATAATCTATGTAACTGTATTTGTGTAGACCTGAATACAATTATTTACTATGGACCAGCAAAGAGGGAGGCGGGGCCAGGAGCAAGGCCTCGACCCCAGCAACCACAACTAGGTGAGTACAAGAGTTGTGTTAAGAGTGGCGCATGCGTAGTGAGGAGGACCAGCCACCGGCACACCACTCATTATTACTCCTCAAGACTCACCTCTCCTCCTCAAGACTCACCTCTCTTCCTCAAGACTCACCTCTCTTCCTCAAGACTCACCTCGCCACTCATCTCTCGCCAAGATGAGTAAACTTGTCGCCAGGATCCCGGTCTTAGCTAAGTGTGAGTCTCAACTTAATGGTTTCTCTTCTACCCCCTGAAGTTACCTTGATGCCGGTGAGGGGCTCTTGATCCAAGGAACTGCAGCCTCCCCTTCCTTGGAACAATCCTCAATGTCCCATTTCCCAGGCGCTATGATCCCTACGAGTTTAGCTCTTATAAATATTGAGTTATGGACTACATCGAGTTTTGCCCATAAACTCAACATTAGAATTAATTATTGAAATTAAGCCTTAGAAAATAATTAAAATTGTTAATTAACATAAAGTAAAATACGGTATGTAATGGGTGACACGTACAGAAATGTGCTGGTATGCAGAGGATTTTAGACAGCCTTAAACTTACTATTATCTCTTAATTTAGTTTATTTAGGTACAGATACACAAGTACAATTATATAGTGTAAATTACCATGGGTTATCCAAGGTAATGTAATTATGTGTACCTGTACCTAAATAAACTTGCTGCTTAATAATTTTTATTACCTTGAGCCATTCCAAAAAATGTAGTTAAATGTATTAGTACAATAGTAGGTACAAAAGAAAGCCATTAATTATGTAGTGCATTTCTGACAACTAATTAAAAGGCTTACATGTTACTTAAGCTTAAATCTATTGCTAAGTTAATATACAGTGGACCCCCGGAAATCGGTCGATCTGATTATTGGCCAGCTCGATTATTGATCGCTTTTTTCGGCCCAATTTTTCCCCAATTATTGGCCCACGTACCAGAACTGTCCGCCTGCCCCGCGATTGCGTGCCTCGCCGCGCAGGCGTTGTGAGCCAGTCTAGCGTTGTTTATCCTTGAGTGAACATTACCCAGCGTGCTCATTCCAACATTTCACAATAATTTTATTGTGTTTAGTGCTTGTCACTGTGAAATATAAGTCACCATGGGTCCAAAGAAGCTTCCTAGTGGCACCCCTGTGGTAAAGAAAGTGAGGAACACCATCGAACTGAAGGAGATAGTAGAAAAATATGAGTGGCGTACGTGTGGGTGAGCTTGCCAGGATGTACAACAAAAACAAATCTACTATCACCTCTATCCTCGCAAAGAGAAAAGAACTCGAGGAAGCTGATGTTGCAAAAGGTATTAACATGTTTGCCAAAAATAGATCAAAAACAGTGGATGAGGTTGAGAAGTTGTTGGCGGTGTGGATCAACGAAAAACAGATAGCGGGTGATAGTGTTTCCAAGGCGATAATTTGTAAAAAGGCAAGGAAGTTGCACGCAGATCTTGTCAAGACAATTCCTGGAACAAGTGCTGATGCGAGTGATTTTAAGGCCAGCAAAGGCTGGTTTGACAGATTTAGGAAACGTAGTGGCATACACAGTGTTGTAAGGCATGGTAAGGCAGCCAGTTCAGACAGATGTGCTGCTGAAAAGTTTGTGAGTGAATTTAAGGGGTTTGTAGACACTGAACAATTCAAACCTCAACGTGTTTAATTGTGATGAAACAGGCCTCTTTTGGAAGAAAATGCCAAAGAGGACCTACATTACTCAGGAGGAAAAGGCACTGCCAGGACACAAGCCTATGAAAGACAGGCTAACTCTCATGTTGTGTAGTAATGCTAGTGGGGATTTTAAAGTGAAGCCTTTACTGGTGTATCACTGAAAATCCCAGAGTATTCAAGAAACACAATGTGAACAAGAATAATTTGTGTGTTTTGGAAGGCTAACACTAAGGCATGGGTCACGAAGGCAATTTTCCTGGAATGGTTCACTGGAGTGTTTAGCCCCATTGTGAAAAAATACCTTCAGGAAAAGAAATTGGGACTCGAATGCCTCCTGGTACTGGACAATGCTCCTGCTCATCCTCACAACTTGGGAGTCTATTTGTCTGAGGACTTCAGTTTTATAAAAGTGAAGTTCTTGCCTCCTAACACCACTCCTCTTATCCAGCCCATGGACCAGCAGGTCATTTCTAACTTCAAGAAACTGTACACCAAAGCAGTGTTTCAAAAGTGCTTTGAAGTGACCTCGGACACTGAGTTGACCCTAAGAGAGTTCTGAAAAGATCACTTCAGTATCCTTCATTGCATAGGCCTTATAGGTAAGGCTTGGGAGGGAGTGACTTCCAGGACTTTGAACTCTGCTTGGAGACAACTGTGGCCGGATTGTGTTGAACAGAGGGATTTTGAAGGGTTTGAGGCTGACCCTGACGACCTTGTGCCTGTTGTGGAAGATATTGTGGCATTGGGCAAGTCCCTGGGGTTGGAGGTGAGTGGTGAGGATGTGGAAGAGTTGGTGGAGGACCACAGGGTAGAGCTAACCACTGAAGAGCTGCAAGAGCTTCATCTCCAATAGCATCAGACTACAGTAGATGAAATTGATTCACAGGAGGAGAAAGATGGGCAGGATGAGGTGCCCTCTTCACGGATTAAGGAAATTTGTTCAAAGTGGAACGATGTGCAAAGTTTCATTGAAGAATTTCACCCTGAGCAAGCTGAAACAAACCACATCTGCAACTTGTTCAATGACAAAACCTTGTCCCACTTCAGGAAAATGTTAGAGAGACGCCAGAAACAGAGCACTTTGGACATTTATTTTTCTAGACTGGGGTCTAGTGACTCTCAAGCTATCCTAGTGGCATTAAAAGACAAAGAAGGGAAGTAACCCCAGAGAGGGACTTGTTACCTGAAGTCCTTATGGAGGGGGATTCCCCTTCCAAACACTAAACCCTTCCCCTGTCCTCCTCCCTATCTTCCAGATGCCAGCAAGTTTCTTCAATAAAGGTAAGTAAATGTTATTTTTAAATGTTTATTTCAATATTTATTTATAAATTTAATACTGTATGTAGTATTTATGTATGTTTTGTGTATGTAAAACTATAGTTAATCTTTACAAAATTAATTTTTTGTGAATATTTTTGGGTGTCTGGAACGGATTAATTGTATTTACATTATGTATTTCTTATGGGAAATAAAGGTTCAGAAATTGGCCAGTTCGATTTTAGGCCTAGCTCCTGGAACGGATTAGGGCCGATTTCCGGGGGTCCACTGTGTAATAGTGTAAACATGTTACCAGGTATTTACAGCGGAACCCCGGATTTCGTACTTAATCCGTTCCAGAAAGTCAATCTAAATCTGAAACGTACGAAAACCGAAGTAATATTTCCCATACAAAATAATGTAAATACAATTACATAATACGTTCCAGACACCCAAAAATATTAACAAAAAATACATTTTTTAAAGAATTACTATACTAGTTTTACATACAGAAAACAATGAGAAATAAATATAAAGCACTAATGAAATGGATAAGAACATTTAAATCACTATTACATACCTTTATTGAAGACTCTTGTTGGTGTATGGAAGAAGGTGAGGAGGGGAGAGAGGAGAGCTTATTGTTTGGAAGGGAAATCCCCCTCCATAAGGACTTTCTTTGAGCTCATGGTGGCTTATTTAACAGTCACACTCAATATAGTAGTTAAGCACAAAAAACAATGGATTATTATGAAATGTTTTAGATGAATGCACGAAGTAATGCTCACTCGACCAGTGACAGAGCCAGACTGAGACACGTACGCATGAGTGGCGGTGTCCTGGGCGGGCGGACGCGTCTGATACATAAGATTTCCGGGTGGAGGTACGAAATCCGGACCAAAATTTCACCCAAAAAAGTGGTCTAAATTCGAAATGTACGATATTCGGTGTGTACGAAATTCGGAGTTCCACTGTACGCATATGTGCACTTAAAGGCGAAAAAGGCTGATTTGCTATACAGTGATTTTCACCTTACAGTGGTAGCCTGGAACCTATTCCACCATATAAGTGGGGCCCTCTTGTGTATGATTGAGGTGTATAAATGGAAAACAGGAATAAATAAATAAGTAAATAACATAAATAATGTGGTAAAAATATCTAACCAAGACAGGACTGTCAGGAATGTGTTAAAGTTGAAAAAATTTAGATTCAGAAAGGATACAGGAAAGCATTGCTGTGGTAATAGCTGTGAAACAAACGCTAATAGTGTCATTTAAGCTAAAACCTTGTGTAGCTTAGCTTTAAAAACAGACAGGTACATGAATGGATGTGGGTGGGCACAAGTTGGACCTACCTAGCTTGGGCCAGTAGGCCTGCAGTAGTGCTCCTTCCACTTTAATCTATGCTGAATATATTTACCTTGTTTTACGTGATTTTTGAAGCACTGTCCTGTGGTTGCAATCTGACTTTTTTCATGCTCTGTGAGTGTGTTAGATAGGAGTAAATGGAGATGAATGGTTTTTGGGACCTGACGAGCTGTTGGAGTGTGAGCAGGGTAATATTTTGTGAAGGGATTCAGGGAAACCAGTTAATTGATTTAGTTGGACTTGAGTCCTGGAAATGGGAAGTACAATGCCTGCACTTTAAAGGAGGGGTCTGGGATAGTGACAGTTGGGAGGGACTTATTCTCAGCTGTCGTATCTGAGCGCCTCTGCAAAGACAGTGATTATGTATGAGTGAGGTGAAAGTGTTGAATGATGATGAAAGTATTTTCTTTTTGGGGATTTTCTTTCTTTTTGGGTCACCCTGCCTCGGTGGGAGAGGGCTGACTTGTTGAAAAAAAAAAAATTATAAACTATATAGTACGTACTTTGTCAATGAAAATTTTCCATTTCATAAAACTTCTTAATGAAAAATTCTTTAAATTTTTTCATGTAGCTGCGGTTGATGCTGCCACTCCCAAATTAAATACTTTCATTCGGTATGCCAAAGTTGAGCTGGTTCCACCTACACCTGCAGAATTTGGGAGTGTTGCTCAGGGATTTGGTAATATAGTGAAGAGTGCTCAGACTGGGGCTTGGAAGCAACTCACAGTGAAGGTGAGTTTTTTTTATGAATTAATTTTAATAATGTGCTTCACTTGATATTTTTTATTGGCTATAATTACTGCAAAGCATTGAATGACTAATAAGGGTTCATCTTTTTTGTTAAAATAATTGAATGAAACAGAATACTTATTTTTCTCATATACATACTGTATATTCATTGTAGTATAATATAGGATGTTCAAAAAGAGATGCAACCCATGGATAATGCATGTTAGTAAACTAAAAAAATTGTTGAATTTTAACCACTGAGGTTTTCATGTAAGTGTACACAACAAATCATGTAAATAAACACTTGTTTTAATGTCTTGTAATATGCTGTATGCTGGCTGAATATTGACTTTTAGTTCTTCCACTGTATGAGGCCAACTTGAATACACAGTGCTCCTAAAAAAAAAATCCTCAGTGCCTTATGAACAGGCTCCATGGACACTGCTCTGAAAAAAAAAATCCTGGACAGAATTCTTTGGACTATTGTGTACCAAAACATGAATGTTCAAAAACTTTTCTTCAGTTGGCACTTTGTCTTCCACTTTCAATACATCTGCAACTCCCAATTTTTTAAAATTTATTGTAGAGGTGTTTGATGCATGACATGTTTAGAGGAGTGGTTTTTGTAAGGTCTCTGATCAAATTCTTCCCTAGTGGTTTTATAGCTTTGATTCCTGATGTAGCTGTCAACACTGAATATTCTTGTAATGTGAATACCATTCTTGTACTTAATGATCACTGTACCAGAAAGAAAACAAATGGCTACAATAATATATACTGCACATTATCCATTGGTTGCCTTTCTTTTTATGAACACCTTTTCACAGATCTGTGGAGCATCTCTCTGTTCTGCAGTGAGTTAATTAAAAATTCATGAGCTTGTGTACTGAATTATTTTTTTTATATAATCACAATGGCTAAACCTATAGGTCATTCAGTTTAGCATGGTGAAAGAGATGGATGGCTAATGTTTTAAATAAAAAGTAGAAGTTCTGTTCATTATATGGGAAATTCATAATGTGTAGTAAACTGGATTTTTTTTTATTTATTGAATGTGGGGAGATTAAAAAAATAGAGTAAGTGTGATCATTTATGCTTTTGAATTATCAGGGAAATCTGTTTAACCCTTAAACTGTCCACACGTAGATATACGTTTACTCGCTCACTGCTCCAAACATAGGTCTACGTTTTTTTTTCAAATGCTTTTAACCTTGCCACGATAAGCCTGAATTGCCTAGAGATTAGAGAATGGGTCTGTGCACTCAGTGTGTGCAGTATTACAAAATTTGGGAATGACAAACAAAATGCACTCTTCATTTTAAACAAAAAGAAAAATTAATTTTTTCTCAAAATATTCGGTCAGCTAAGCGAGTAAACGTATATCTACGTGTGGACAGTTTAAGGGTTAACCATCGGCACGGCTTGCTAATCCTTGATGGTGCAGGATGCCCTTCGATGAGCTATCTATAGATTTTTTGTATGATTAACCTCCTTTGACTGATTGAAAGTTGTACTACCTTATTTTCCCTTTTCCCTCCTGGGTTGGACCATAATGTTGTCACAGGTTTGTTCTCCTCAGTGCTGAATATTTATTAATTGTTCCAGCCATGATATTGTGAAATACAGTGGACCCCCGAGTATCGGCCGTAATCCGTTCCAGGAGCTAGGCCTCAACTCGAACTGGCCGAAAGTCTAACTAATATTTCCCATAAGAAATAATGTAAATACAATTAATCCGTTTCCACCCAAAAATATTCACCAAAAATTCATTTCTTTAAAGAATAAATACTATAGTTTTACATACAGAAAACAATGAGAAATAAATATAAAACACTAATTTTAATGGATAAATGAACATTTGAATCAGTTTTACCTTTATTGAAGACTCTTGTTGGCATATGAGAGAGGCAGGAGAATTTGTTTGGAGGCAGGACAAGATAGCCCTTCAATACGACACTAATATAAACTCGATGGCTTATTTATCTATCACAATTCAACTAATATGACATAAACAATATTAATAACATAGAAACATGATATATACTCTAGAATGAATAAAATGTCATTATGTATGAGGGAACTGGCAGTAGTGTTATTGTTGTTGGGTTTATAAGGGCCACTGACCATAAGCCGTATATATATTGCTGGTGGTGGAGGCAGCAGGCCACTACCACTAATTCATACTGAAACAATGTACGTAATTTATCATTAAGAAATATTTACACTTTATAAATAAGAAATATTTATACTTGCCTTGCAAGAGATGGTGGCAGAGGGCAGCATTGGTCTCAGTGCCCCTATATTACTATCTCAAACAACAATGGAGTTAAGTTTCATGTCGTCATTTTTCTATCGCTTAATTGCTTAACTTACTTGCTACACTGTTAATGCTACACTTTATTGCTGGCTGGTGCTATAACCTTTATCGACTCGTGCTGCTTTAGTATCGTACGTATCATAGAATCAGTGAATCACTGAAGAAGACACATTCTCCCCTCTCTCTTCCTCCTCCACTTTGGTACTTTGTTACAATTTCTTTCTTCAATTCTATTGTGTTTGTCACTTTCTTTACCAAAGGGCTGCCACTATGAAGTTTCTTTGGGCCCATGGTGGCTTATTTCAGTCACAATCAATAAACAAGCACTAAACACAATGAATTTATTGTGAAATACATATAATGTTCACTCAATGGTAAACAAAGCTAGACTGGCTCACGACGCCTGCGCGGGGAGGCGGACAGGTCTGGTACGCAGGCCGAAACTCGGGGAAATGGCCGATAGTCTGGGAAAAATTGGGCTGAAAAAAATGAACGAAACTCGAGTCGGCCGATACTCAGACCGGCAGATAGTCGGGGGTCCACTGTATTCTTCAAGAATCTGTATAATATGTAAGATTATACCAAAGATTATTTTTTTTTATACCAAAGATGTGGTGCAGCTAGTGCTGAGTGTGAAGAATCAAAGGTCTGGATCATTTGTAATGCAATTTGAGTTTGAGACTATCACACATGAGGGGGATATTCCTTACCTTTACCTTTGAAGAGTTCCGAGAGTTTCTCTACTCTCTGAGCCCAGCCATGGGCCAGGCTCATCTGGTGCTTGCCTGGTCAACCAGGCTGTTGCTGCTGGAGGCCCGCTGCCCCACATATCCGTCACAGCCTGGTTGATCTGGCACCTGGTGAAGATACTTGTCCAGTTTCCTCTTGAAGGCTTCTACACTTGTTCCAGCCATGTTTCGGATATCTTCTGGTAAGATGTTGAATAGTCTGGGACCCCAGATGTTGATACAGTGCTCCCTTATTGTCCCCACTGCACCCCTGCTCCTCACTGGGTTTATTTTACATTTCCTCCCATATCTCTCGCTCCAGTATGTTGTTATGGCAGTGTGCAGATTTGGGACCGAGCCCTTGAGTACTTTCCAGGTACAGTGGACCCCCGGTTTACGTAATTAATTTGTTCCAGAATGCTGTTTAAGTGCCGTTACCAAACGAATTTGTTCCCATAAGGAATAATGTAAATTAGATTAGTCCTTTTAGACCCCCAAAAATACACTTACAAAAGCACTCACAAAAAATACACTTACATAATTGTTCAAGTTTGGAGCAGTACGTAAACCGGGGGTCCACTGTATATATTATCATGTATCTCTCCTCCGCTCCAATGAGTACATGTTCAAGACTTGAAGGCGTTCCCAATAATTTAGATGTTTCACTGGCTCAATGTGAGCCGTAAACAATCTCTGTATTTGTTCCAGCTGTGATATTTCTCCTGCTTTGAATGGGGCCGTCAGCACTGAGCAATATTCTAAGTGAGGGAGCACTAGCGATTTGAAGTGTGTCACTATTGGCAGTAATTCCCTTGTTTTGAAAGTTCTCGATACCCACCCCGTCATCTTCCTGGCTGTTGTGATCCTTGTCTTGTTATGGTCTTTAAAAGAAAGATCAGCAGACATAATTACTCCCAAGTCCTTTAAGTGTTCCTTTCGTTCAATTTGGTGACCCTCTTGAGTTTTGTATACAGTGGACCCCCGAGTTTCGTAAAAACTTCACTCCTGAAGTCTGCTCAAGCGCCATTACCGAACGAATTTACTCCCTTAAGGAAAAATGTCACGTAGGTTAGTCTATTTCAGACCCCCAAAAATACACTTCCACAAGTACTTACAATATTATACTTACTGTACATAATTGTACGATTTCCGGGGTGTACGAAACTCGGGGGTCCACTGTATAGTGTTCCTTTTGAGTTCTTCATTCTTTCCATACTTAAGCAGCTGAAACTTATCACCATTGAACGTCATGTTGTTCTCCACTGCCCACTGGAAAACCCTGCTTATGTCTTCCTGTAATTTTTCAGTGTCCTCTACCGTAGTGACTTTCATGCTTATTTTAGTGTCATCTGCAAATGACGGTTCAAAAGTGTGCCGGGTGTTTTTATCTGTCTGCTATGAGGATGAGAAACAGCAGAGGTGTCAGGAGCTTTTAACCTCGCTGATGCTGGATCTTGCCCTGTTCACTACTACTTTTTGTGTTTTGTGTGTTAGGAACTCGACAAATCCATCTGCCTACCTTCCCCGTAATGCCCATGGCCCTCATTTTGTGCGCAATCACTCCATGGTCGCATTTGTCAAACGCCTTTGCAAACTCTGTGTAAATCACATCTGCGTTTTGGTCGTCTTCTAATGCCTCCGTAATTCTGTCATAATGGTTCAGCAACTGACAGGCATGATCGTCCCGCTCTAAAGCCATGCTGGTTCGGGTTATGTTGGTTGTGCTGGTCCATGAACTTTGTAATCTGCCGTCTCATCACTCTTTCGAAGATTTTTATAGCAGCAATGCGAATAATGGCAGTGAGAAGTGCATATAATTTTACAATTAAAATGTTAAATTATAAGGAAAAAACAGCATTATTGCCCTTTCCATTGGAGGACTTGGAACCATCATTGCACAGTGCAGAAGAATGTGAATGCCCTTCAAGGAGGGGTGACATGAAGCTGGGGAGGGACTTTATTGGAGGAATTAGATTAGTTTTCCAGTCCATGGCACTGTATGACCTATAAACCTGCAGAGACCATGGTCTCTGCAGGTTTATTAGAAAGAAAGTTGAAAGTGAACATAGATAAGAGTAAGGTAATGAGGGTATCAAATGGTTTAAATAAAGAAAAATTGGATATCACATTGGAGAGAGGGATTATGGAAGAAGTGAATGTTTTCAGATATTTGGGAGTTGACTTGTCAGCGGATGGGTTTATGAAGGATGAGGTTAACCATAGAATTGATGAAGGAAAAAAGGTGAGTTGTGCGTTGAGGTATCTGTGGAGACAAAAAAAATGTTATCCATGGAGGCAAAGAAGGGAACGTACGGAAGTATAGTGGTACCAACACTCTTATATGGGTGTGAAGCATGGGTTGCAAATGCTGCAGTGAGAAGGCGGCTGGAGGCAGTGGAGATGTCCTGTCTAAGGGCAATGTGTGGTGTAAATATTATGCAGAAAATTAGGTGTGTGGAAATTAGGAGGAGGTGTGGAGTTACTAAAAGAATTTGTCAGAGGGCTGAAGAGGGGTTGTTGAGGTGGTTTGGTCATTTAGAGAGAATGGATCAAGACTTGGAGAGCATATAAATCTGTAGGGGAAGGAAGGCGGGGTAGGGGTCATCCTCGAAAAGGTTGGAGGGAGGGGGTAAAGGAGGTTTTGTGGGCGAGGGGCTTGGACTTCCAACAAGCAAGTGTGAGCGTGTTAGGAGTGAATGGAGACGAATGGTTTTTGGGACCTGACGATCTGTTGGAGTGTGAGCAGGGTAATATTTTGTGAAGGGATTCAGGGAAACCAGTTAATTGATTTAGTTGGACTTGAGTCCTGGAAATGGGAAGTACAATGCCTGCACTTGAACCCTTTCGGGGTTTTGGTCGTACTAGTACGACTTACGCCCTGGGGTTATTGACGTACTAGTATGCCTAAATTCTAGCGCCCTCAAATCAAGCAGAAACAGGCTGTTAGGCCTAGATGTGATAGAATGGTTCTGTGCGGTCAGTGTGCGCAGTATAAAAAATTCCTGCACCACACAGTGCATAATGAGGAAAAAAAAACTCGGACCGTGTTTTTGGTTTAAAACAGCGACTTTGCAGTCTATTTTCGTATGGTATTTATGCTTGTATTTTTGTTTTCTTAGTCTCATTTTATAGAATAGATGATATATTACAGAAATAGAGATAATTTTGACTGGTTTCACGATGACAAGTACCTTGAAACTGAGCGCAAAGTAGCGAAAATGTTTGATTTTGGCCGATGTTCAAGAGTAAACAAATCACACCATGCGTCCAATACACATCAACTGGAGAGTCTAATATTCTTGCACAAGTGCACTGATATTATTTATACCATTTTTACAATGATGCAGTTGTATACATAACAGTAAATATTATTTTTTGTGAGAATAAAAATTCAAAATGGAAAGCAAAAGTAATGTAAGAGGGGCCTGGAGACGTGACTAATGAACAGAGAAGATGTTATTTTAGTGCCAGGAATGTCTGCCTTGTTTATTCTGGACCCTATTTTGAAATTGGCATAGTTTGAAATTTGTGTGAAATTGGCCAAATTGCCATTTTCTGACCACTATTTTGGGTAGTTGAAATTGGTAAATAGGCAGTTTCTTGTACTCAGTCGATAGAAGAAATGGAGTTCTAGCGAAATAGCTATAATTTTAGTAGACTGAAACATGGAATTTGCCGAAAATAGGGCTCAAAGTGGGCGAAATTGCCGATGCGTAAATGTCATGGATACTGCTAACTTCGCGAAAGCATAATTCCGTTAGTTTTTTATCAAATTTCATAATTTTTGTGGCGTTATGATCGGAAAAAGATTCTCTATCATTTCATAAGAAAAACTAATTTTTTTTTTTAATTCGTGGACCCTGAGAACAAGTTTCAGAGAGACCCCTTGGACCCCCAAAGGGTTAAAGGAGGGGTCTGGGATAGTAACAGTTGGGAGAGACTAGTATTCTCAGCTGTCATATCTGAGGGCCTCTGCAAAGACAGTGATTATATATGAGTGAGGTGAAAGTGTTGAATGGTGATGAAAGTATTTTCTTTTTGGGTCACCCTGACTCGGTGGGAGACAGCAGACTTGTTGAAAAAAAAAATAAGTATTTCAGATTTTTTTTAATGATATCTAGTGAGTACAGTACTGTATATTTTTAGGTAAGTTTTTACTCTTATTTAACTTTTCATTTTCTTGCACTTCAGGTAGTTTTATTTTGTCAGCATTAAATAATCTCTATATCTTCCTGCCAAAAAAATTTTTAAATTTAAATTTCATTCCTGTGTCCTCAGTTTCTTTCAAGTGGTTGTGGTGAAAAAGGGTCTTGTATAACCACCCTCCTCATACATTCCTAGGTTTGAAGATCTTTTCTATCTACAGGTTCTAACCTCTGCTCTTTGCAATCAAATTTTTTTTTGGTGTGCATTTCAATGCGGATTTTGATATGTTGTAGTCGTTTCGTATCCCTCTATCGACAGTACTGTACTACTTTGAAACTGAAGTTGGTTAACTGCACCTACATTGAATTTCTCCTTTTGCCCTGGTACTTACACACTTATGGTAACAAGGCACTATATGCAGAAAAACCTTGGCTTGCAGACAGTGCTTTAAAGCCAGTCAATAATCACTAAGAGGTTCACCCTGTACTGTCTTTACCATATTTGTCAGCAAACTTTGCCATCCAACATTTACCACTTTAAATGAATTTAAGAATACAAGTTTGTCCATAGTAAAAGTACTGTACAGCCCTCAAGATCAAGCTCAATATATTTTTTATTAAATGAATTGCAGGTTTGTCAAAACATTTTGGTTTTAAGACATCATACATTTGTTAAACTGTAAAAGTTTTGGCATTGTACTGAATGACCCATGAGGGTTAATTTTTCCATGTATTATTGCAGTATTTAGCAATTATAAAAATGTGAATTAATTTTGTTTTTTAGGATGCTTCGCGCAACACTTTGGTAGCAGTTGAAGTATTGTGCTGGTTCTTCATTGGCGAGTGCATTGGCAAGGGCACCTTTGTTGGATACCAAGTATAGGTGTTGTGTATAGCTGAGTGTTGGGTAAATATAATATGAATTGTTCTGGAAATTTAGGGAATGTTCTAACAGTTCATTTGTACAGATTGAAAAAATAAAGTTGCTAATATCATTCTTTTATTTCTATAAAATTAACAAATGTCAGTATGAATTAAATCGATGAAAAGTCTAAGGATATTTTAATAAAGCCCAACAGAAAATTAAATTTTTCGTTTAAAAGTGTCAGTGACCAAAATTATATGTAATTGTATGCTAGATTAATTGAATCGACAAAATGTCTAAAGCTCAGTATTTGACAAAGCTTATTACTTCAGGAGTTTTTAGCATTGGCTGCTGATAGGCTCATTTTTTTTTTTTTTCAACAAGTCGGCCGTCTCCCATCGAGGCAGGGTGACCCAAAAAGAAAATACTTTCATCATTCAACACTTTCACCTCACTCATACATAATCACTGCCTTTGCAGAGGTGCTCAGATATGACAGCTGAGAATAAGTCCCTCCCAACTGTCACTATCCCAGACCCCTCCTTTAAAGTGCAGGCATTGTACTTCCCATTTCCAGGATTCAAGTCCAACTAAATCAATTAACTGGTTTCCCTGAATCCCTTTACAAAATGTTACCCTGCTCACACTCCAACAGCTCGTCAGGTCCCCAAAAACCATTCGTCTCCATTCACTCCTATTTAACACGCTCACACATGCTTGCTGGAAGTTCAAGCCCCTCGCCCACAAAACCTCCTTTACCCCCTCACTCCAACCTTTTCGAGGACGATCCCTAACTCGCCTTCCTTCCCCTACAGATTTATACGCTCTCCAAGTCATTCTACTTTGATCCATTCTCTCTAAATGACCAAACCACCTCAACAACCCCTCTTCAGCCCTCTTGACAAATGGTTTTAGTAACTCCACACCTCCCTAATTTCCACACTCCGAATTTTCTGCATAATATTTACACCACACATTGCCCTTAGACAGGACATCTCCACTGCCTCCAGCCGCCTCCTCGCTGCAGCATTTGCAACCCATGCTTCACACCCATATAAGAGTGTTGGTACCACTATACTTTCGTACATTCCCTTCTTTGCCTCCATGGATAACGTTTTTTTGTCTCCACAGATACCTCAACGAACCACTCACCTTTTTTCCTTCATCAATTCTATGGTTAACCTCATCCTTCATAAACCCATCTGCTGACAAGTCAACTCCCAAATATCTGAAAACATTCACTTCTTCCATAATCCCTCTCTCCAATGTGATATCCAATTTTTCTTTATTTAAATCGTTTGATACCCTCATCACCTTACTCTTATCTATGTTCACTTTCAACTTTCTAATTTTACACACTCTCCCAAACTCGTCCACTAACCTTTGCAACTTTTCTTTAGAATCTTCCATAAGCACAGTATCATCAGCAAAAAGTAACTGTGTCAACTCCCATTTTGCATTGAATTCCCCATAATTTAATCCCACTCCTCTCCCCAACACTTAGCATTTACTTCTTTTACAACCCCATCTATAAATGTATTAAACAACCATGGTGACATTACACAGCCCTGTCTAAGACCTACTTTTACCGGGAAGTAATCTCCCTCTCTCCTACACACCCTAACCTGAGCCTCACTATCCTCATAAAAACTCCTTACAGCCTTCAGTAACTTACTACCTATTCCATACACTTGCAACATTTGCCACATTGCTCCCCTATCCACTCTATCATATGCCTTTTCTAAATCCATAAATGCAATGAAAACTTCTCTACCTTTATCTAAATACTGTTCACATATATGCTTCACTGTAAACACTTGATCTACACATCCCCTACGCACTCTAAAGCCTCCTTGCTCATCTGCAATCCTACTCTCTGTCTTACCTCTAATTCTTTCAATAATAACCCTGCCATACACTTTACCTGGTATACTCAGTAAACTTATTCCCCTATAATTCTTGCACTCTCTTTTATCCCCCTTCCCTTTATATAAAGGAACTGTACATGCTCTCTGCCAATCTCTAGGTACCTTACCCTCTTTCATACATTTATTAAACAAACATACCAACCACTCCAGCACTACATCCCCCCCTGCTTTTAACATTTCTGTCATGATCCCGTCAGTTCCAGCTGCTTTACCCCTTTCATTCTACGTAATGCCTCACGCACCTCCCCCACACTCACATCCTGCTCTTATTCACTCCTAAACGATCTTGTACCTCCCTGGCCAGTACATGAAATTACCGCCTCCCTTTTTTCATCGACATTTAAGTTCCTCAAAATATTCCCGCCATCTACCCAATACCTCCAGCTCCCCATCTACTAACTCCCCTACTCTGTTTTTAACTGACAAATCCATTCATTCCCTAGGCTTTCTTACCTTGTTTATCTCACTCCAAAATTTTTTCTTGTTTTCAGCAAAATTTCTTGACAGAGCCTCTCCCATTCTTTGCACTCTCTCACCACTCTCTTCACCTTTCTTTTACTCTCCATATACTCTGCTCTTCTATTAACACTTCTGTTTTGTAAAAACCTCTCATAAGCTACCTTTTTCTCTTTTATCACACCCTTTACTTCTTCATTCCACCACTCACTCCTCTTTCCTCCTGCACCCACCCTCCTATAGCCACAAACTTCTGCCCCACATTCTAATACTGCAATTTTAAAACTATCCCAACTCTCTTCAACCCCCCCCCCCCACTACTCATACTTGCACTAGCCCACCTTTCTGCCAATAGTTGCTTATATCTCACCCTAACTTCCTCCTCCCTTAGTTTATACACTTTTACCCCTCTCTTACTTGCTGTTGCCATTTTCTTTTTGTCCCATCTACCTTTTACTCTAACTGTAGCTACAACCAAATAATGATCCGATATATCCGTTGCCCCTCTATAAGTACATCCTGAAGCCTACCTATCAACCTTTTATCCACCAATACATAATTCAACAAACTACTTTCCTTACGTGCTATATCATACCTTGTATATTTATTTATCCTCTTTTTCATAAAATATGTATTACTTATTACTAAACCTCTTTCTACACATAGCTCAATTTATGGTTCCCCATTTACATTTACCCCTGGCACCCCAAATTTACCTACTACAGTGGACCCCCGGTGTTCGTCCATTTTTCGTAACAGAATGATGTTCTAGTGCCATTACCAACCGAATTTATTCCCTTAAGAAATAATGTAAAGTAGACTAGTCCTTTTAGACCCCCAAAACTACTTATAAAAGCATTTAAAAAAAATACACTTACATAAAAGGGCGTGTTTTGAGCAGGACGAACACCGGGGGTCCACTGTACTTCCTCCACAACATTTTTATCCACTTTAGCATTAAGATCCCCAACCACAATTACTCTCTCACTTGGTTCAAAACTCCCCACACACTCACTCAACATTTCCCAAAATCTCTCTCTCTCCTCTACACTTCTCTTCTCCAGGTGCATAAACACTTACTATAACCCACTTTTCACATCCAACCTTTATTTTACTCCACATAATCCTTGAATTTATACATTTATATTCCCTCTTTACCTGCCATAACTGATTATTCAACATTATTGCCACTTCTTCTTTAGCTCTAACTCTATTTGAAACCCCTGACCTAATCCAATTTATTTCTCCCCACTGAAACTCTCCTACCCCCTTCAGCTTTCTCACTTAAAGCCAAGACATCCACCTTCTTTTCATTCATAACATCTACAATCATCTCTTTCTTATCATTCGCACACCATCCACGCACATTCAAACATCCCACTTTGACGGTTTTCTTCTTTTTCTTTTTAGTAAGCTATACAGGAAAAGGGGTTACTAGCCCATTGTTCCCGGCATTTTAGTTGACTTTTACAACACGCATGGCTTACGGAGGAAAGATTCTTATTCCACTTCCCCATGGATATGCATTATTATTATTATACTCATTGGGGAACTAAATCCATAGAAGTCTCAGTTCCTTGGGCAACGAAAGTTATTAGGTTCAATCCAAGGCATAGGAGGATATTACAGTCATGGGGGTGAGGGGGGAGCACTAAACCCATTGGAGTCATATGCATGGGGAATAGTCCTTGAATCAAGAGCCCCTATGGTTAAACACTTCCTAATTTAATACAGTGGACCCCTGAGTATCAGCCATAATCTGTTCCAGGAGCTAGGCCTCAACTCGAACTGGCCGAAAGTCGAACTAATATTTCCCATAAGAAATAATGTAAATACAATTAATCCATTTCCACCCAAAAATACAGTGGACCCCCGGTTTACGTAATTCGTTCCAGAATGCTGTTCAAGTGCCGTTACCAAACGAATTTGTTCCCATAAGGAATAATGTAAATTAGATTAGTCCTTTTAGACCCCCAAAAATACACTTACAAAAGCACTTACAAAAATACACTTACATAATTGTTCGAGTTTGGAGCAGTACGGAAACCGGGGGTCCACTGTATTCACCAAAAATTCATGTTTTTCAAGAATAAAAACTATAGTTTTACATACAGAAAACAATGAGAAATAAATATAAAGCACTAATTTAATGGATAAATGAACATTTGAATCAGTTTTACCTTATTGAAGACTCTTGTTGGCATATGAGAGTCAGGACAAAATAGCCCTTCAATACGACACTAATATAAACTCGACGGCTTATTTATCTATCACAATTCATCTAATATGACATAATAAACAATATAACAATATTAATAACATAGAAACATAATATATACTCAAGAATAATAAAATATTTCATTATGTATGAGGGAACTGGCGGTACTGTTATTGTTAGGTTTATAGGGGCCGCTGACCATAAGCCGTACATATACTGCTGGTGGTGGAGGCAGCAGGCCACCACCACTAATTCATACTGAAACAATGTATGTACGTAATTTATAAATAAGAAATATTTACACTTGCCTTGCAAGAGATGGTGGCAGAGGGCGGCGTTGGTCTCAGTGCCCCTATATTACTACGTACCTCAAACAACAATGGAGTTAAGTTTCGTGTCTGTCATTTTTCTATCGCGTAATTTACTTGCTACACTGTTAATGCTACACTTTATCGCTGGCTGGTGCTATAGCCTTTATCGACTCGTGCTGCTTTAGTATCGTACATATCATAGAATCAGTGAATCACTGAAGAAGACACATTCTCCCCTCTCTCTTCCTCCTCCATTTTGGTATTTTGCTACAATTTCTTTCTTCAATTCTATTGTGTTTGTCACTTTCTTTACCAAAGGGCTGCCACTATGAAGTTTCTTTGGGCCCATGGTGGCTTATTTCACATTCACAAGCACTAAACACAATTTAATTATTGTGAAATGTAATGTTAACTCAATGCTAAACAAAGCTAGAGTGGCTCACGACGGCTGCACAGGGAGGAGCACAAGCGCGGGCAGGTCTGGTACGCGGGCCGATACTCGGGGAAATGGCAGTTGGGCCAAAATTGGGCTGAAAAAAGCGACCGAAACATGAGTCGGCCGATACTCAGGGGTCCACTGTACTTGTACTTCCTTTACTTCAAAGAATAAATGTTGCCTTGATGTTAAAGGGTTCTTGATCCAAGGAAGTTTTCTTTAACCCTTTCGGGGTCGGTGCCGTACAGTGGTCCCTCAGTTTTCGTGCATCTCCAAACTTGAACATTTATGTAAGTGTATTTTCGTAAGTGCTGTTGCAAGTGTATTTTTTGGGGTCTGAAATGGACTAACCTACGTGACATTATTTCTTAAGGAAGTAAATTCGTTCGGTAATGGCACTTGAGCAGCATTCTGGAACGAATTTTCGGCGAAAACCGAGGGACCACTGTACTAGTACGTTTTACGAGCAGGGGTTGGTGCCGTACTAGTATGCGTAAATTCTAGCGGCTTCAAATTAAGCAGGAAACGGCTGGTAGGCCTACATATGAAAGAATGGGTCTGTGGTCATTGTGCGCAGTATAAAAAAAATCCTGCACCACACACTGCATAATGAGAAAAAAAACTGACCGTTTTTTTCATTTGAAACTGCAAGTTTGCAGTCTATTTTCGTATGGTATTTATTGATGTATTCTCGTTTTCTTTGTCTCATGTGATAGAATGGAAGAAATATTACAGAAATAGAGATGATTTTGATTGGTTTGACAATGACAAGTACCTTGAAATTGAGGTCAAAGTAGCGAAAATGTTTGATTTTCGCCTGTGTTCAAGAGTAAACAAATCGCACCATGCGTCCAATACACATCAACTGGCAAGTCTAATATTCTTGCACAAGTGCGCTGATATTATTTATACCATTTTTACAATGATGCAGTTGTATACATAACACTAAATCTTCTATTTTTTTTAGAAAAATAATTCAAAATGGAAAGCAAAAGTAATGTAAGAGGGGCCTGGAGATGTGACTAATGAACAGAGAAGATGTTATTTTAGTGCCAAAAATGTCTGCCTTGTTTATTCTGGACCCTATTTTGAAATTGGCATAGTTTGAAATTTGTGTGAAATTGGCCAAATTGTCATTTTCTGACCACTATTTTGGGTAGTTGAAATTGGTAAATAGGCAGTTTCTTGTACTCAATCGATAGAAGAAATGAAGTTCTAGTGAAATAGCTGATTTTAGTGGACTGGAAAATTGGAATTGGCCAAAAATAGGGCTCAAAGTGGGTGAAATCGCCGATGCGTAAACATCTTCGAGACCGATAACTTCACAAGAGCATAATTCCGTTAGTTTTCATTCAAATTTCAAACTTTTGGTGTCGTTATGATCGGAAAAAGATTCTCTTATCATTTCATAAGAATTTTTTTTGTTTTTTCCAAAAACTTTTCGACCCTGAGAACGTGTTTCCGAGAAAGCCTGTCAACCCCAAAAGGGTTAATACCCTTGGTAGTGATAAACCCAGAGATCATACAATGCAAATCTATAAATACTATACATGTATTAACCATGGTGACATGCATCCCTAGCTAAAGCCTACTTTTACTGGAAAATAATCTCCCTTTCTCCTGTATACCCTAGCCTGAGCCTCTCTAGCCTCATGAAAGCTCTTAACCTAATGCCAATTCTATACACTTGCAACATCTACCACATTGCTTCCCTATCCACCCTATCATATGCCTTTTCAAAATCCATAAATTCAACAAAAAACTTTTTATCCTTATCTAAATACTGTTCCCGTATGCTTCACTGTAAACACTTTGTCTACACATACCCTACCCTTCCTAAAGCCTCCTTGTTTATCTGCGATCCTGCTCTCCAAATTATTCTTAATTCACTACCATACACCTTACCAGGTATGCTCAACAGGCTTATTCCCCTATAATTCTTACTCTCTTGTCCCCTTTGCCTTTACACAAAGAACTATGCATATTCTCTGCCAATCCCTAAGTAACTTCCCCTCTTTCATACATTTATTAAATAAAAGCAACCACCACTCCAAAACTATATTCCCATCTGATTTTACCATTTGTTTTGATCCCATCAGTCCCAGCTGCTTTACCCCTTCATTCTACTCACAGCCTTGTACCTCTTCCCTATTCACATCTGGCTCTTCCTCACTCCTAGATGTTATACCTCCCTGGCCAATGCACAAAAACACAGCTTCCCTATCTTCAACAACATTTAACAGTTCCTCAAAATTTTCCCTCTCTGCCTGATACATCCAACTCATCTAATAATTCTTCTACTTTTATATTCAGCGGCCTCTCCTGCAACTCTCTCTAGCCTTGATCCCATCCATCACCAGGGATTACGGTTATGCCTCGGTGCTTTTCGTTCTTCACTGGTTGAGAGCCTCTATGCAGAGGCGAATATTCCATCCTTGACCGATTGCCATGATGCGCATTGCCTTCGCTATTATGTTTGTTCTCATGACCTCCGCAATCCTTCCATATATAGGATAGTCACTGATGTTAGTAGACGTTCTTTATTTGTTCATCACCCCTGTTTACTCCACTCCTTTTCTCTTCGCCTACATTTGCTCGTCTTCTCTTCAGTTACCACCTTTGTGTTCATGTAGCATCCCACTGCCATGCGCGAAAGCCCATCTGCCTACAGTGGCTTCTCGCTCTCTTTTTCTTAACCACTTTCGATCTCATTCTCATGCCATCACAGTGTACACAGATAGTTCTAAGTCTTCTGATGGCGTCGGATTCACAGCTGTGTTTCCGGACAGCGTCGTGCGAGGGCATTTATTGTCATCGGCTAGCATTTTTTCGGCTGAATTGTATGCCATTCTCGTAGCACTTATCCGTATTGCATCTATGCCTGTCACCGTTTGTGGTTGTTTCAGACTCCCTTCGTGCTATACAGGCTATACGAAAATTTGATACACCTCATCCCCTGGTTCTTCGTATCCAACTTTGGTTACACTGTATCTCTAGCAAGCACAAAGATATTGTTTTTTGTTGGGTCCCCAGTCATGTTGAAGTACAGGGCAATGAACAGGCGGACACTGCTGTGCGGTCAGCAGTACATGACCTCCCAGTTTCATATAGAGGTGTTCCTTTCACAGACTATTTTGCTGTAATTACTACCCACTTTTGTACCCGTTGGTCTGATCTACTCCATAACAAACTACAGTCTATTAAACCGAGTATAGTGGCCATCATCTTGTCATCAATGTCGAGGATGGGAGACTACTCTCTCCAGTCTTCGCATCGGCCACACTAGTTTTACTCGCTGGTATCTCATGGAGAGGTGCCCTGTTCCACTCTGTGAGGATTGTCAGGTCCCAGTGTCTTGTTAGCCACATTCTGTTGGACTGCCCACTATCAACGTGCACGCAGAATTTACCTCCAATGCCATCACTGCTCTACTGCCCTTACTTTACCTTCCCTTCTTGATGATGGACCCTCCTTTAACCCAGACTCATTGACAGCAACTGATTTACTGCACAAACTCTGATGATGACTCTAGCACTCACTGCTCTTTCTACCCTTTACCCCTGCACTATCCACTGCCCTGCTGCACTCCATGCCCTAATACTCCTCCCTCTTTCTCTTGCTACCCAATACCCCTGCATCCTTCCCTGCCCTGCTGTGCTGTATGCCCCTTGTAGGTTTAGCGCTTTTGATAATATAAATCTACTTTTACTGGACAATAATCTGTCAGTTTTTTTCCTCATGCACTGCACAAGGCAGAATTTTTTTTTATATGGTGCACTCACCAGACCCATTCTCTCATATGTAGGCCCAAATTTGCCACTCACTGCTTGTCTGAGTGAGCCGAGCTCATCATGTAGTATTATGGCACAGACCCTGAACTCAAACCCACATTACAAATGTGGCATGTGCACATTTAAGTTTCCCATAATACAAATATGGCATGTACACATTTAAGTTTCCCATAATACAAATGTGGCATGTGCACATTTAAGTTTCCCATAATACAAATGTGGCATGTGCACATTTAAGTTTCCCATAATACAAATGTGGCAGGTCACATTAAGAGGATTCAGTTTTATATTGAATTAGAAATGACCAAATTATTATTATTATTATAATCAAATAGAAGCGCTAAACCACAGGGGTTATACAGCGCTGCAGGTTATTGTAGGATGCAGGGAGAGTGAGTTGTAAGAGGGAGATGGACGATTAGTAGGGTATGGAGTGCTAGATGACGGTGGGAAGTGCAGGGGTGGAGGGTAGCAAGAGATCGAGGTACAAGGGACTGAGGGAGGTGCTAGAGGTATAATCTTCAGAGTTTGTGTAGTAAGTCAGTTTCTGTCAAAAAGTCAACAAGAGAGTCAGGATTAAAGGAGGGTCCATCTGCAAGAAGGGAAGGTAAAGAAAGGGCCGCAGAGCGAAGACGTCGTTGGAGGTAAATTCTGCGTGCTCGTTGATAGAGTGGACAGTCCAACAGGATATGTCGAACAGACACTGGAACCTGACAATGCTCACAGAGAGGGGCAGGGAGCCTCTCCATGAGATACCCGTGAGTAAGACGAGTGTGGCCGATGCGAAGACGGGAGAGAGTAGTCTCCCAACCTCGACATTGGTGACAAGAAGAAGGCCAGAAACCTATAACCGGTTTAATAGAATGAAGTTTGTTATTCAGCAGGTCAGACCAGCGTTGTTGCCAACGGGTGCGAAGGTGGGTAGCAATGACCGCAAAATAGTCCGTGAAAGGAACACCTCTATATGAAACTGGAAGGTCATGTACTGCTGACCGCGCAGCAGTGTCTGCCTGTTCATTGCCCTGTACGTCAACATGAAACAATATCTTTATGCTTGCTAAAGATACGGCGTAACCAAAGGTGGATACGAAGAACTAGGGGTGAGGTGTATCAATTTACGGATAGCCTGTAAAGCACTAAGGGAGTCTGAAACGACCACAAATGGTGACTCAGGCATAGATGCAATACGGATAAGTGCCACAAGAATGGCATACAATTCAGCCGTAAATATGCTAGCCGAGGGTAATAGATGCCCTCGTACAACGCTGTCCGGAAACACTGCTGCGAATCCGACGCCATCAGATGACTTTGAACCATCGGTGTATACTGCGATGGCATGGGAATGAGAACGGAAGTGGTCTAGAAAGAAAGAGCGAGAAGCCGCCGTAGGTAGTTGGGCTTCGCGCAAGGTAGAGGAATAGAACAGACACGGACAGCAGGAACTTCCCAAGGGGGTAGGGAAACGGAGATGTCACATGAACATATAGAGGTGGGAGCTGAAGGGAAGACACGAGTGAATGTAGACGAAGAGAAAGGGACGAAGTAAGCAGGGCGACGAACAAATAAAGAGCGCCTACTAACATCTGTGACAATCCTATACATAGAAGGATTGCGGAGGTCATGAGAGCGAACATAATAGCGAATGCAATGTGCATCGCGACGATCGGACAAGGATGGAATGTTCGCTTCTACATAGAGGCTCTCAACCGGGGAAGAACGAAAAGCACCAAGGCATAAGCGTAATCCCTGGTGATGGATAGGATTAAGGCTGGAAAGAGTGGCAGGAGAGGCTGCCGAATATATCTGGTCACCATAATCGAGTTTCGATAGAATTAGGGCCGAATGTAGACGAAGGAGAGTTCTACGATCAGCTCCCATGAAAGATGTGCGAGGGTTTTAAGGAGGTTCAGCCGGCTATGACAAGTCGCCTTCAGAGAGGTAATGTGAGGTTTCCAGGACAATCTGCGGTCAAACAGGAGGCCGAGAAACCTGACTGTATCACGTTCTGGAATACGTGAGCCGTATAGGTACAATGGATGATCAGAGACCACTGAACGTCTAGTGAACGTAATTTGATGAGTTTTGCCACTAGAAAATTTAAACCCGTGAGTGGTGGCCCAATCAGAAACCCGGTTGATGGCATGCTGGAGGGAAACTGCAATGAGGTGACAGTCAGCACCTGCACAAGCTATAGCAAAGTCATCCACATAGAGCGATGACCAAATATTGGATGGGAGAACAGATGCCAGATTATTAATAGCAAGCAGAAAAAGTGTTGTGCTCAGAACACATCCCTGGGGGACACCTTCAGCTTGGACAAATTCCCGGAGAGTTCATTACTAACCCGGACCCGGAAATGTCTGTCAGTTAAGAAAGCCTTAAGAAAGAATGGTAGGTTGCCTCGGAGGCCTAAGGAGTGGGCCTGGGCCAAGATATTATATCTCCAAGTTGTATCATAAGCCTTCTCAAGGTCGAAAAGATAGCGATAACCGAATGGTTATTCGCAAAGGCATTACGAATATACGTATCCAAGCGCAGCAAGGGGTCAATGGCAGAACGGCCCTTACGGAAGCCATACTGACTAGGGGAGAGACTACTATGAGTCTCTAAATACCACATCAAACGTCTATTAACTAGACGTTCCATCACCTTGCAAACTGCACTGGTAAGGGCGATGGGACGGTAGTGAGAGGGATCACGTCCCGTAGCACCTGGTTTTCGAAAAGGGAGAACAATAGCAGACTTCCACAGCTGGGGAATAACTCCTTGCGACCATATAAGATTAAAGAGTCGTAAGAGGACAGTAAGAGCAGACTGATGTAAATGCTGTAGCATACGAATATGTATGCCGTCTGGCCCAGCTGCCGATGATCGGCAAGCAGAGAGTGTTGCCTCCAGTTCTTGAAGGGTAAAAGGCACATTATAGGATTCTTCTCTAAGAGAAGAAAAATCTAAGGGCTTTAACTCGCTGGCAGACTTAGAAGAAAGGAACGAGGAGCATAGATGGAGCCCCTGAGAAATGCGGACGAGATGATTACCAATTTCAGTGGCAACGGCAAGAGGGTGTGCTATATCGACACCAGCAACCTGAAGAACAGGAGCCGGGTCGGGGGAGAATTTACCACTCAATTTCCGCACTTTCTTCCAGACTGCACTCATCGAGGAAGCCGAAGTGATAGTAGAAACGTAATCTCGCCAGCAAGTGCGTTTAGCATCACGTATGACACGGCGAGCAATAGCTCTCTTCTGCTTGAAATCAAGGAGTCTCTCTGTGGTTCTGTTATACCGATACCTGCCCCATGCAGCGCGTTTAAACGCACTGCCCGAGCACAAGTAGGAGACCACCAAGGCACGCACTTCTGAGGATGCTTGCCCGAGGTTTGGGGAATAGAATGCGAAGCCGCTGTGAAGATGGAGGACGAAAAGAGATGTAAAACCTCATCAATGGAGGACGAGGTAGGAACCACATGAAAGGCAGTAAGATGTGCGTAAAGGTCCCATTTCGCCGGTCAAATTGCCAGCGTGGGCAATGAGGAGGTGGAGAAAACAGAGGGACTGTAGGATGATTGGGAAATGATCGCTGTCATGTAAGTCCGGGAGGACAGACCAGGTGAAGTCAAGGACAGTTGATGAAGAGCAGATGGAAAGATCGATGCAGGAGAAAGAATGAGTTCGGGGATCAAAATGGGTAGGAGTACCCGTATTTAAAACATGGAGGGGAAGAGAAGCAAGAAATGCCTCCAACTGAATGCCACGGGAGTCACAGTGCGACCCTCCCCAGAGAAAGTGGTGCGCGTTAAAATCGCCAAGTAATAGAAGGGGTGGCGGTAAGGAAGAAACCAGAAAATCAATATCTGGGATAGACAATGCCCGCGAAGGGAGAGATATAAAGAACAGAGTGTATACCACTTATTCAAGTGGATACGGGCTGCGGTGTAATGTAAGGAAGAAGGGACATAGAGCTGACGGTATGGCACACCAGTGCGTATAAGAAGAGCACTTTCGTTAAAGGTTCCATCGGAAAAAGGATCCGATGAATATAACAAATTATAGCCTGAAAAGGGCCTGATAACAGTGGATTGTAGTTTGGGTTCTTGCAAACAGACCCCAATAGGGGAAAACTGGGAGAGCAGCACCTGAAGCTCACCCCTGTTACCCCTGAGGCCTCGGATATTCCACTGCAAATAAGCCATGATTTATGGAGAAAAAGATAGAAGTGGTAGTGAGAGGAAGCTATGGACTAGGGTTAGAAAAGTCCACGTGTGGAGGCAGCGGAAGACCTGTAATCAGAGAGGGAGGAGGACGTTGTGAAGGAAGAGGGGTTGAGACGAAGAAGAGAGATTAGGAACCTCAGACGGAGTAGTGTCCATCATCGGCCCAGTCTCTGAAATATATTCTTCAATAGCTTCCAGTGTTTCGGAAGTCAAAGATGCAGAATGGGAGACTACATTAGAAATGGAAGAAACTATCGGGAGTCTAGAGACTGTACTAAAGTAGAGGACGAGGAGGTAGAAGAGGGAACTGTCGTAGGGACTTGGGAGGGGACAGGGGATGAAGGTAGTGTATGAGGAGGAGGATGAACCTCCACACACGTTACAGAACTAGTCGGAGGCGAAGAACCTGGCAATAGGGATTTTTTGCCGGGCTTATAAGAGGGTTTAGGTGTAGTACGAGGACGTGTAGACTCAGAACTGTGCGAGTGAATAGAGGAAGGAGTGTGGATAGTATGGGAAGCCGAGGTAGGGACCTCGGAGCCAAGAACTTCAAAAGGATTCGAGACAGGGTGACGGAGGATGAGGCGACCACAGAGGAAGCCGTGGAAGTTGGGACCCCAGAAGCGGGGCGACGTTTAGCAATGCGAGAATAAGAAATACGGGGAAGTTTCCCTTGAAGGCGAAGATGAGAGACAGCCATAGCATAGGAGAAGCCTTCTGCCTCTTTGAGACAACGGATTTCCCGCTCATTCAGGTAAACCTGACAACGGCGAGAATATGAAGGATGTGCCTCATGACAGTTAAGGCAAGAGGGAGGTAGAGTACAAGAAGAACTGGCATGGTCGTCAGCACCACAGACTGGGCATTCGGCCATGGACCTGCAATATTTTGCTGGATGACCAAAACGCCAGCAGTTTCTACACTGCTGCGGTGTAGAGGGTCACCTTTCGAACTTGTAAACGTTGACCTGCAATGTAGACCGAAGGTGGCAGTTCTCGGCAGTCAAACGTTAAACGAGCTATATTGCAAGGATAACGTCTTCGCTATTGGCTGGGAGGACAAAAGTGTCAACTTTAAGGATAGGGAGTTCTTGGAGCTCAAGCTGCTCGAAAATGTCATCACCACATGTCTGGAAATTCCGTTGGACAATGGTGTGGGGCAAAATGACAGAACCACAAGAAGAATTGAGGGAATGGTGCTTGTCAATAGTAACAGGTGTATTGTCAATGGTCGTAAGAAGAGAAAGATCGCGAGCTTGGCCAGCATTCTGGACCGTGATGATGCGAGTGCCGCTCTTGAGAGCGTGAAATGAGATGTTTTGACCAACATGGCGTAGCAGAGCCTTACCAATACTATGGTCTGAAAGATAGGTATTAGGAGAAGTTGGACGAAGAGTAAAAACTTTGTCCATTGAGTAGTTTGAAACAGAGAGTTTAAGGGAGTGCGCGACGAGCTTGTCGTTTTGAGAGGAACGAGAAGAAAGTGTCGAATCGTCATGTGTGGGTCTTGGTCGTTTGGGTGTTGGACCAGGGGGGGTCCGATGTGAGACGGGCGAGCGTCGAAATTGCCGCACCGTCGAGGAGAAGCCGGAATCAAAGTCAGAGAAGAGCGTAGGTCAGATGTATCTAAAGGGCCAGTCAGGTCCCTGGGACCTGAAGCAGGTGACGAACTGGCACCCGCTTCAGGTACAGGGTATTAGGGTTGTCCGAAGAGTTATCCATTAACAAGGTAGGGTCAGAACTAGGTGCGGTATCAAGGGGCCCGGGGTAGAGTCACGGATTAGGGCATCCATGGTTAGGTTACTTCTTTCTTTTTGTTTTTAAGAAAAAAAGAAAGAAGAAAAGAAAATAAAAATAAAAAAAAGAATAAAAAAGGGGGAACGTGGAGGAATAGCTCCTAGGAGGAATGAAAGGGCGTAAATCCCCTCCGCGCCCAAGAGGACCTCAACACCGCAAGTAGTGCAGATGCTGCATGGAACCCGTGCCATACCCTACCCTTCATGCCAGTAAACCAGCAATCCGGGATAGCAACCTCACATCCACCGAGCCACCTCGGCGGACAAAGAGAGGCGGCCGGATATCCGCCACAAAGCATACCGCCTTCGGCCACCACCCCGGAATCCGAAGGTGGCCTCCAGAGATACACCCGTCGCCCGAAAGATACCCAAGGCCACCCCGGGAGACCGGAGAGGATCGGGACATCCCCAGGCGATCCAGATTCCACGGCAAACTACACCACCGCCAAGAACCTCAACGGAATGGGAATGGACCACGGTACCCTTCCCCCTACCTAGGAACTAGAAAGCCTATGGAGAGAAGCTCCCAGGGTAAAAATGGGAAGGAAATAAGGGAGGGATGAGGAGGAGGAGGAGGAAAGGGAAAAGGGAGGATGGGGAAGATGGGAAAGGGAGGGGGGATTGGGGGGTAATTAGGTTCGGTCTGAGGAAGAAGACCAAAAGGTCCAATTCCTCAGACCGATAGCCTCTTTACCTCGTCAAGGAGCCCCCCTTAAAGAGGAGAAATGACCAAAACATTAATAATTCTTAGTATTTGTAACATAAAAAAAAAGCATGATAATTTACAGCATTTGGTAATTCATTATCACTGTATATCTTGTATCTTTATTTACATGTTCATAATGTTCAAACCCATACACAAAATGCTTAAAAAATGTACAATGAGCTATATAACAACCACTGACATGATTCTGGTATACTTTCTATAACTGTCACTTACAAATACAATTTATTTAATAATAAAAAAAAAACTGAGTCATTCTCATTATTTTCTAGGATAAAATACAAAGGTTCAGAGACAAATAACACTTGCATACTAATTGAAAAGAATTTAAGCTCTTCCCCTGGTGTGTATGGCATGCAGTACCTGGTGTACCTTGGCTTTCTGGTTATTATTATCATCAAAAAAAGCGTTAAACCTGGCTTTCTGGTATTGCCCCGGTTTCCACCGAGAATTATAATCATCATAACTAAGCACTAAACCCATAAGGGTTTTCCTGAGACCTCTTCAAATAGTTTGATCACTTCACAGACTTAAGCAGTCATTTTTCATGAGATCTCCCTACTTCAGTTAACTTGCTGGGTCTTTAAATGCTGCTTTTCTTCTGATTAGGCTGTGAAGCAGTTTTGGTTCAGACTTGGCGTTTGCTGTTTGTGTGGAGTGCACACATTTATTGTTTTAGTTTGAGCAAAAGCACACCTGTAGTGTATGCAGCATGAGTACTTAGTCACTGATGAGTTCAGTGGAAATAGATAAGAGTTATTTTAATTGCTCATACCAAATGTTCATTAAATTAATAAAATTTGCCCACAATTTAATTTTCTAATGTACAGCTAATTCTACTTATATGCAAGAAAATATTACAAGAATATAATACTGTTCAAGTGATAATTATATCTGAGAATGTAGGAAGTAGTGAAGCCCCAATCTGTAGGACAATACTTAACAAGCTGTTTAGCAATGTTTGGTTAAATTCATAAGGTCAATGTGATTTTCTAATTCAAACCTTGTATTCTTGTAGGGAGATTTACATGCACAAGCTTCATGGGCTGATCTAATAATACCAGCCTAAACTAATAATTTTTTTCTTGATCATCTGTCAGTTTTAAATTTTTAACAAACTTGATAAACTTAGGGTGAAGTATTTACAATGCAAGAATATTACTCTATAAGAGCAGTTTTGCAATGAGTTATTGCCTGACTGCAGAATATTTACCTAACAGCTTCTCCATTTTTTCCTTCATTTACTCAAAGCACTATACAAGAAAAATACAGGATGTCCCCAGGTTTCAAATGTCCCAAGTTACAAACATCCACACTTAGAAACTGGGCACTTTGGAATCAACTGTATTTTTACAACTGTTGATATAGCAGTATGAACACTTGTGAAGCAATCATCCCGTCTACCATTTTCTATAAAAATTGAACCCCTTTACAAGTTGGAATACCAACAACACAACTTGTTTGCAAGTTGGGGGGCCTCCAGTAGTCAACCTCAGTAATAAAAGTTCTAAATAATAGGTTACATCCACTAAAGTGATTATGTGAACATTACCATATTATATTATCTTCCTCAGCTACAAGTGAACATATGCACATGTTCATATGCTTAAGTGTACACATGACTGTTCAATGGAACATGAACATTATCATGTTATATTTTTCTCTGCTGCTTAGCTACACATGAACATGTTCACATGCTCAAGTTCATATACTTGCTTACCACAAGATAATGAGCGTGTTCATATTGTCATCTCTGTTTTTCAGCGTCCAATGTAGAGCAAATGCATCACTACTGGTCCCATTACAAGGTACCTAAGTTAGGGATATTGATACCCATCTTTTCAACAATTTTCAACTGCGCAACTGCAGCATCACGGAGAGAGAAAAGATGTGCCATTTCCATTTCTGTCTTGGCTAATGGAATTGCTTTGTCAAATAGTTCAACGCCTCTCTTCAGGTTTCCGCTGAAATGTGATATAATCAGTGAATCAGCACAGTTATAAAAATTTTACTTTTAATTCTTAAAACAGCATGCTTGAACATTTGTCATACACAAATATTCTATACTGTACCTCTATGGTAACATGATCCCTGATCCCAAATTCCTACTTTTTCTGCTACTGGGGTAGGGGTTGCCCTAGGAAAAGATGGAGGAAGGGGGTAAAAAGAGGTTTTGTGTTCAAGGGGGCTTGAACATTTAGCAGGCATGTGTCAGCATGTTAGAAAGGAATGAGTAGAGATGAATGGTTTTTGGGATTTGAAGAGTTGTTGGAGTGTGCACAGAGTAATATTTTGTGAAGGTTAGGATAGGTAAGGTTTGTGAGGAAACAGGACAAGTGTTTCCTGATGTGGGTCTTGGTCATATGACCCACCATTGGAGCTTTTGGTCATCTGACCGAGGCCTTCTGCTGGCTTACTGGTCCACCCCTTTAAAAATTGTCAGTTATAACCATTTAGTATGTATTTGTACTTTTTTCTGTGAAGGGATTTAAGGAAACCGGTTAGCTGGAGTCCTGGAGGTGGGAAGTACAATACCTGCACTTTAAAAGGAGGGGTTTGGGTTAGTAACTGTTTGGAGTGACATTTGAACTATCATATCTGGGTGCATCTACAAAAACAGTGATAGTGTGTGAGAGATAGTGGAAGTGTTTCCTTCTTTTTTGGGTCACGCTGCCTAAGTGGTAGACAGCCGACGTGTTAAAAAAAATAGATAGAAGTAGATAGATCTAAATTGTTATATCTGTGCACCTCTGCAAAGACAGTGATAGTATGAATAATGGTGAAAAGTTTTTTTTTTTTTTTTTGGTCACTGCTTCGGTGGGATACGGCCGGTTCATTGAGAAAAAATGTCCCCTGACTTATCAATTCTTCTCTGAATCTAGACATTATTTACCTGGAAACTTGTGCATTTAGGATGTACACATCAACACTGAAGTGACAACAAATCCTACCAGGATGTAAACATCACCAAAACTACTTACGTCTGAACTTCAATTGTGGCCAGATTCTCATATGCCAGTTCACATTTGTCATCAATTTCAAGAGCTTGAGTAATGTAAGATCTTGCCTGCGCTAGGTCGCCTTTCCACTGGAGTATGAGGAGGGCACGGTGAACTAATGTAGTGGGATTTTCAGGATCCACCTCCAGAGCTTTAACATAAAAGCTATCTGCTCGTTCATGTTCACCCTGATCACAGAGAACCTGAGGAAAAACGACAAATATGAAACAGTGACCACAATTTCCGTAAAAAAAAAAAAATCGTGTGAATAAAAAAAATATTATACTGAAAATAATAATAAAATTCACTCTAAACTGCATTCTGAAGGATAATATTTACCTAAATATCATTACCTGCAGTATTTAATTTGAATGAGTATAAAAGTACAATGGAACCTCTGTTTTCGTATGCCCTAGTTTGTATGTAAAACTATAGTTATTCTCTATAAAATGTACTTTTTGTTAATATTTTTGGGTGTCTCGAACGGATTAATTGGATTTATATTATTTCTTATGGGAAATATTAACAAAAAATATATTTTTATAGAGAATAACTATAGCTTTACATACAAACTAGGGCATACGAAAACCGAGGTTCCACTGTACAGTGGACCCTCGGTTTTCGTTGAAAATTCTTTCCAGAATGCTGTTTGAGTGCCGTTACCAAACGAATTCGTTCCCATAAGGACAAATGTAAATTAGATTAGTCGTTTCAGACCCCAAAAATACACTTACAAAGGCTCTTACAAAAATACACTTACATAATTGTTCGAGTTTGGATGTGAATGAAAACCGAGGGTCCACTGTATACTGTAGAGAGAAAAACGTTGAAAATACAATTATTAAAATTAAAATACTGAAAGTCCTTGTTATCTTGAAATGCAAAAATTTTAGTCCTAATTGCAGTGCTGTATGATGCTTGTTGGTTTAGCACTGTTTTGCTTGTACTAATAGAGTTCTAATTAATGAATGTAACTACAATAGGCATCATAAATATGCACATGCATATATAATTCACATAGAAAATGAAAATACCCACCACAAAATATAAAAATAAAATACCTAGGTAGTAGGTTGGTAGACAGCATCTGCCCAGGGAAGTACTACTGTCCTGCCAAATAAGTGTGAAATCGAAGCCTGTAATTGTTTTACATGATAGTAGGATTGCTGGTGTCTTTTTTTTATGTCTCAAACATGCAAGGTTTCAAGTACGTCTTGGTACTTCTACTTAAACTTAGGTCACACTATACATGCATGTACAAGCATATATATATATAAACCCCTCTGGGCTTTTTTGTTTTCTTCCTAGTTCTTGTTCTTGCTTGTTTCCGCTTATCTTCCTGGGGGAACGGAACAGAATTCTTCCCCCGTAAGCCATACGTGTTGTAAGAGATGACTAAAATGCCGGGTGCAAGGGGCTAGTAACCCCTTCTCCTGTATATATTCCTAAATTTAAAAAGAAAACCTTTCATTTCTCTTTTTGGGCCACCCTGCCTTGGTGGGATACAGCTGGTTTGTTGAAAGAAGAAAATAAAAATAAAATACTACTGAAATGTGTATGGTTACCCATGTAACCTAATATTTCATAGTACAGTGGACCCCCGGTTTTCGTGATTTTTTCGTTCCAGAATGCTGTTCAAGTGCCATTACGAAACTAATTTATTCCCATAAGGAATAATGTAAATTAGACTAGTCCTTTTAGACCCCCAAAAATACACTTATAAAAATACACTTACATAATTGTTCGAGTTTGGAGCATCACGAACACCGGGGGTCCACTGTATTAACCTTCCTCTCGATGCACTCCTTAGGTCTCCTAGGCACTGATAAGGCTACATTATGAAGGATAGGAAAGTCAATACCTTCGCACAACAATTTAACAGCGCTCGAGTTTTGGGATAGTGGATATGTCCATATGTATCACGAAGCTTATGCTTATTAACCCTTTCGGGGTTTTGGTCGTACTAGTACGGCTTACGCCCTGGGGTTATTGACGTATTAGTACGCCTAAATTCTAGCGCCCTCAAATCAAGCAGAAACAGGCTGTTAGGCCTAGATGTGATAGAATGGATCTGTGCGGTCAGTGTGCGCAGTATAAAAAAATTCCTGCACCACACAGTGCATAATGAGGAAAAAAAAACTCGGACCGTGTTTTTGGTTTAAAACAGCGACTTTGCAGTCTATTTTCGTATGGTATTATGCTTATATTCTCGTTTTCTTAGTCTCATTTTATAGAATAGATGATATATTACAGAAATAGAGATAATTTTGACTGGTTTCACGATGACAAGTACCTTGAAACTGAGCACAAAGTAGCGAAAATGTTCGATTTTGGGCGATGTTCAAGAGTAAACAAATCACACCATGCGTCCAATACACATTAACTGGAGAGTCTAATATTCTTGCACAAGTGCGCTGATATTATTTATACCATTTTTACAATGATGCAGTTGTATACATAACAGTAAATCTTCTATTTTTTGTGAGAATAAAAATTCAAAATGGAAAGCAAGTAATGTAAGAGGGGCATGGAGACGTGACTAATGAACAGAGAAGATGTTATTTTAGTGCCAGGAATGTCTGCCTTGTTTATTATGGACCCTATTTTGAAATTGGCATCATTTGAAATTTGTGTGAAATTGGCCAAATTGCCATTTTCTGACCACTATTTTGGGTAGTTGAAATTGGTAAATAGGCGGTTTCTTGTACTCAATCGATAGAAGAAATGGAGTTCTAGTGAAATAGCTATAATTTTAGTAGACTGAAACATTGGAATTTGCCGAAAATAGGGCTCAAAGTGGGCGAAATCGCGGATGCGTAAATGTCATGGATACCGCTAACTTCGCGAAAGCATAATTCCGTTAGTTTTTGATCAAATTTCATAATTTTTGTGGCATTATGATCGGAAAAAGATTCTCTATCATTTCATAAGAATTTTTTTTTTTTGAAATTCGTGGACCCTGAGAACGAGTTTCAGAGAGACCCCTTGGACCCTCAAAGGGTTAAGGTTCAACATGTTCTCTATTGGATATAACCCTGGTGAGTTACCAGGCCAGTCATTAAAGAATGTAACTTCACAATCATTTAGTCAATCTTTTATGTCTGGAAGTAAGGCAAGGGGCACTGTTTTGCACACAAAAGTTGCTCTGGCACTTCTTTAAACTGTCAGGCAAATAGTCTGCTATAGGCATGCATACTTTTGATGCTTACTATTGTCAACTCTGCATTTTGAGAAAATTCTATTTAATAAGTTACATGGTACTATATATAAACCTGAAGAAATTATCTAATGAGTAAAAATATAAGAAAGAATTACCTGAGCATACAACACATAGCACTCCACACATTTAGGGAAATTTTTAATAGCTTCTTCAAATTTCTTCATCACTTCTTCTACTTTTGCCTTATCTCCAAGCTGATAAGCATACCTGTCAACAAGATAAAATTATGGGTATAAAATACAGACAGGATGAAAAACAGACAATAATACAGTTACACGGAAGCTTTATTGACAACCTTTTGCCTATTCAGAGTTCTTATCATATTGCAACCCCTGTGGTTTAGCGCTTCTATTTGATTATAATAATAATAATTATCATATTGCAAACAGGTGCATTTATAGACCCTACAAATGATATTGGGTCATATGTGACCCATCATTTGCTACACCAGATTGCACCTTTCTTATTAATTCAAGTTTCTGCTTAACTCTTTGAGATCACACGCTTCTTGGCACCATCACTTGCTTTAGAGTCCATTGTTAATAACACAATATTTTAATAAAGTAACAATACTGTTAAATCCAGAGAAAATTGAAGATCAAATGATGATTGTATGCAAGCATGCGCACAGACAATAACAAACTGACATGGGCTGAGAATGACTGGCCCCACTGCCCAGGAACAATGAAAACAGACAGGTCCTCAATGCTGGTTAGACTGGACAAACCTTTGATGAAGTGAATTTGATTTATCGATGGTACAACCAGACTGGATATCATGCAATAGTAATTTTACCAGACACCAAGAAACAAATTTGCCAAGCCTGGGTCTGGCCAGCTTTTTTTTTTTGTCTAGTTTTATCTAATATCCATTTTATAGAGGTCAGTTATACCAAGGTTTTACTGCACCTACTCCACTCACCAACTTTTTATTAATCCTTAAACTGTCCACACGTAGATCTACGTTCACTCGCATTTTTATAAACAGGATAGGATAAAAAATTTTTTTTTTAGGGCCAATACTTACCGAGATATAAGCCCGCCAAGTTGGTGCTGGATGCTCACCTGATGGCAACATCAAGTCCTGCTGCTTGCAGAAGTATTGCAGATATACTTTTTTTTCTAGTTTTTATTTTAATTTATATAATTTTTATGTTCTGATAATTACAATTTATAATAGTTCTTGCGATTTCATAGCCAATCTTTGTTCTAACACTAATATTAGGTACTGAAATAGTACTCAAATAGTCACAATCACACCAACAGGTGAACATTTTCACCTGCCTTGGTCATTTACTATTGTCTATAAATATATACAAAGTATTTATAGGTCCCAGCAATGTTTTAGACATCCTGGAGTATATATGAAACTCCCGCAGCGCTGTATAACCCTTGTGGTTTAGCGCTTCTTTTGATAATAATAATATGAAACTCCTTGAAGAATGGTGTTATGACAATTGTCAGATAACTACTGATAAGGCAGTGACATTGATGAATGAATGTGTGCAGGGAACCCTCGCTTTGTTTTCACTGTCTGCATCTGTCTATCTATCTGTCTGTCTATCTGTATCTGTCTGTCTATGTGT
Source organism: Cherax destructor (assembly GCA_009830355.1). Lineage (NCBI taxonomy): Eukaryota > Metazoa > Arthropoda > Malacostraca > Decapoda > Parastacidae > Cherax > Cherax destructor. The sequence goes on from WNWK01006815.1 coordinate 99,962, forward strand.
CTGTATCTATCTATCTGTCTGTCTATCTGTCTAGCTCTGCTTATCTGTCTTTCTGTCTGCCTGCCTATGTATAATGAAACTGCCTATGTATAATGAAACTCCTTGAAGAATGGTGTTATGACAAGTGTCAGATAACACTGACAGTCCAATGACATTGATGAATGTGAGCAGGGAACCCTCGCTTTGTTTTCACTGTCTGTATCTGTCTGTCTGTCTATCTATCTGTCTAGCTCTGCTTATCTGTCTTTCTGTCTGCCTGTGTGTTGTCTTTCCGTCTGCTTGTCTCAGTCTCAGAGTGCGGCTCGTAAACGAACAGGTATTATACACGATGCAGAAGTGACATGACAAAGCGTATTACTTGCCAGTCATGCTTATTATGTCTTATATCTACAGTGGACCCCGAGTTTCATAAGGTTCTTATTTCGTAAACATCGTGTTTCGTAAGCTTTTTCGATTTTGAGAATCGTAAAATGGCTCGTTTCGTAACATATTAGACCTGTCTGCCTGCTCCGCGCCTGCGCGGGACGCAGGACTCCGCCAGTGAAGCGTTGTTTACCATTGAGAGAACATTACCTAGGCGCTCTTTCAAACATTCACACTACATTTGGTGTCTTTTTTGGTAGTTTAGTGATTGTCACTGAAATAAGTCACCATGGGTCCAAAGAAGCTTCCTAGTGGCACCCCTGTGGTAAAGAAAGTGAGGAACACCATCGAACTGAAGAAAGAGATTATAGAAAAATATGAGAGTGGCGTACGTCTGAGTGATCTTGCCAGGATGTACAACAAAACCCCATCTACTATCAGCTCTATCCTGGCAAAGAGAAATGAGATAAAGGAAGCTAATGTTGCAAAAGGGGTTGATATGTTAACGAAAAATAGATCGAAAACAGTGGATGAGGTTGAGAAGTTGTTGTTGGTGTGGATCCATGAAAAACAGAGAGCGGGTGATAGTATTTCCATGGCTATAATTTGTGAAAAGGCAAGGAAGTTGCACGCAGATCTTGTCAAGACAATGCCTGCAACCAGTGGTGAGGCAAGTGATTTTAAAGCCAGCAAAGGCTGGTTTGACAGGTTTAAGAAACATAGTGGCATACACAGTGTTGTGAGACATAGT